>OZ030014.1:55432193-55714693 GCA_964023405.1 Apodemus agrarius
TAACTTTATTAAACTATCATTAAAAGTGACTAATGAAATAATTTCCACAACTATAGTATGTCTCCCCAAAAGAAGATTAAATCAAGAATGTCTTTAGGGGGACAGAGGGGATGGCTTAGTAGATAAGAGAACTAGCTGCTCTGAGAGGACCCAGGTTTGATTCTCGGCACCTACGTTACAATTCACAGCCATCTGTGATTCCAGTTCCAAGGAGAATAAATGCCTCCTTTTTTTTTTATACAGGGTTTCTCAAATGCCTTCTTCTGACCTCTGCAGGTATCAGGAATGTACATGGTATACATATATACATACATACATACATACATACATGCATACATACAGGGGAAAGCAACATAAACAATTTTTAAAAGGTAACAAGAATGTCTCTAAAGACAGAATAGTTTCCTATTTTTACTGGCATTTGACTTTTATGTAAATAGTTTTCCACAGCAAAAATCCTTACCCTAACAATAGATTTGGAGAGGTTTTGAATTACTTACTAAATGTAGACAGAAATGCAGACATGTAGTAAAGTCTTAACACATACTCGATATTCTTGGCATGTATGGCAATAAATTTTGCTTTTAGCACTATGTTATATTGTGTTTTTTTAAAGATGTTTAAACATTTGTTCATTTTAGCAAGTGTCCATGACTCATCATAAATGTTCACCATACCACTATCATGGGTTATTCTTTCACAGAATCAATATATTTAAGCTATTATTTTTAGATGAGTGCCTGCATAAGATATGAGCATTCTCTCCTTGTAGCTATGAGGAGATTCAATGTTGCTACTATTAAATTATGTGGCTGTCCACAGAGCAGCTCTGTATGAGTGCTAGACTCTAAACTGAGACTACAGAGAGGCCCTGTAGCCTTATGTGAGTCCAGGCACCCTCAGGGACTTATGGGGAGGATGCAGCTATGGATGACCTGAAGAACATAAACTGTCAGTCAGGTTAGGAGGGAGGATGTCTGGAGAAACATCTGGGGGACACTTAAGCAGAGGCTGGTGTCTCAGCTCTACAGGGTCTACAATTATGAGATGGGGTCATGAGCTATCAAAATCCAAAGGTGGTTGAGGCCAGTATGTTTAATTTTCAGGTGTTCTATCACCGCTCAGAACTTCTGTCTGTGAGTCCATGTGACAAGCATTGCCCTCAAAATGGACAAGTTTAAATTTTTTTTTTAAAAAAAGAACAAAACCTATTGGATCATTATTTTTAATAATAATAAATAATAAAATGCTAGATTCTGGAGAGGATGGAAAGAAAGTGTGTGTATCATAGTGCAGTTGGACATGGAAAAAAAGAATAATGTTTTATGTTCTATACAGAGCGGGATAAGTATGGCAGACAACAGTCAAACAAGTGTTTCAAATTAGCTGGAAGTCAGGATTTCAAATATCCCTGACACGAAGAAATGGTAATTCCCTGGAGTGCCGGGTAACCAGTTGTTCTAATCATCACAGGCTGCACTCATGTGCTGAAATGCCATATTCTGTCCCACAAACCCATACAATTAGCATGACAATTAAAAATAAAAATACGGGCTGGAGAACTGTCTCTGAGGGATGGGTACTCACTGCCAACCCTAGCAGCCTAGTTTGATCCCCAGAACCCACACTGTGGAGATAACCAATTCCCACGACATGTCCTCCGACCTCCACACATGCACTGTGGCATACATGCACACAGACATATATAATTAATTAGTTTTAGTTTTAATAAATGACTTTCAAATAACTGCACAGAGAAATTTAAATTTAAAACTCATTGGCCGGGTTGTGTCACACGCATCTAATTTCCACTTGGTAATCTAGATCAGCCACCCTTCCTAAAACTGTTATTCCTTCTTAGCCTATTGGCTTAAGAGCATCAGAACCCAAAGTGGCCAGAGGATCATCTGAGCTTCCAGTTGAGTGGAATGTTGGTTGTGTTTCCCGGCAGGAGGACCCCGCCCTCTGTTCATAGCTAGAATGCACAGATTTTCAAATATGTACAGATACCCTGAATCCTCTTTTCATAAAATCGCACTCTTTGGCCAGCATCTCCCTAGTGTGCCTCCCTACCATTTCCGTTTTACTTCCTGCTTCCTGGAGAGCACACCTGCTGGTTATTAGTAAGCTAGGAGGCAGTTCAGAGAAATATGACCAAGCCATCACGCACATGAACATACCCTTAGTACACATCAGCATATGTGTCTGCACCTGAAGAGAGACAGGGCGGGGACTCACATGCCTCCTGCGCTGCCCTGCTTGGCCCAAGTCTGGAGTGGCACTGACACACTGGGGCTCAGTGGTGGGGCACTTGGTTAGCATGAGAGGCCCTTTGTTTAGTCCCTTACACCACAAACAAATTAATTACTAAATGTTTTTTTAAAAAAACATCAAAATCATTTTTCCTAAATTTTTTAATTCTATCAGCATCCCTCAAAAAAAAAATCTTTAAATGGAGGGATATTAGAGCTGTAAGTGTGTTTGTCATTGTCTGGTCCATTTGTGCTGCTCTATAAAAACACCACCGACTGGGGCTGTCTTAGTTTGGGATCTATTGTTGTGAAGAGACATCATGACCACAGCAACTCTTATAAAGGAAAATATTTAATTGGGGTTGACTTATAGTTTCAGCAGTTCAGTCCTTTATCGTCATGGTGGGAAGCATGGCTGCATGCAGGCAGACATGGCGCTGGAGAAGGAGCTGAGAGTTCTACATCTTGATACATGCATGGGCAGCAAAGAGGAGACTGGATTCTACACTGGGCAGAGCTTGAGCATAGGAGACCTCAAAGCCCCACCCCCACAGTGACACACTTCCTCCAAAAAGGTCACACCCACTCCAACAAGGTCACACCTCCTAATAGTGCCATTTCCAATGAAGCAAACATTCAGATTCGTGAGTATATGGGGATCATACCTATTCAAACCACCACTGGGTCATTAACAACAGTGGAGTTTTCATCGTTTTGTGGACCAAGAGCAAGATGTATGTGTTTCTGTGTCTAGTGAGGGCTACCCACTGATTCCAAGATGGTTGCTTGTAGCCACATCCCCTGAAGAACAGCAGAGGGCAGAGGGTAGAGGGCAGAGACCTCAGCTATAAGTACTATTACACTGAGATTAGCCTTATCATAGCTTTGGAGATGGCATAGATATTTAAACTATAATGGTGATAAATTGACATTCTTACAATAACTCATTTTTAATTAAAAAGTGTTTCTATATTTTATGTACAACTAACTCTTAAATTTAAATTTGCATTTTTTAAAAAAAAATTGCTACACACACAATGACAATAAAATTAAAACACAGCTTCAAACATCTCTTTTCAACTTAAAACATAAACAATGGCTTAAACAAATTGTGACACTCAACCCTTGGAGGAATCACATGAAATAGTCAACCCTACACGTTTCTGGAGATGGGGTAAGTCGGTGATAATTTTAGACCTATCATTTTCTCTAAAAGACTATATCCTGAGTTCATTTAATTTTAGAAAAAGCCCAAGGCACCAAAGATGCTACTCTATTTCAGGACTCTTCATTGTGAGAAACACAGCTCAAGCAGCTCAAGCCAAGAAGGAGAAAGTACTCGTTCACAGAGTGGAAAATCGCTTAGAGCAGACCTCGGGTGGATGCTGCAGAAAACTCCCAAATCCCCACCCCACTCACACACACACTACCCTTCCTCCCAGCCTCTCTCTCAGGCCTCCTCCCCATCACATGTTCATATATCTCACACATACACTCACCACACTCATTGCTTTGAGATTGTTGGCGTCTGTCTCTGAGTTCCAGGAGAAACCAAAAAGGCGCAGGTAAGTTACAAGGTGCTAACTGTAGAAAAGAGTAAAAGATGAGGGATGCCAGGGGCCTTGCTTGTTTGTTTGTTTGTTTTTCTGTGACAGGTTTTTCTCTATGTAGCCTTGGCTGACCTGAAATTCATTCTCTAGACTGGGGGGGGGGGAGAGTTGAACTCAGGAGATCCACTTGCTTCTGCTTCCTGAGTGCTTGAATAAAGGCATGGGCCACCTCCTCCTGGCACACCTGTACCTTAGGGGTATATGTATGTGTTCCTGTCTTCCAAGCCAAGGACCCACCATCTTGGGGAGTTTAACTGTGCCATCTTACAAAAGTTTTACCCCAGCTGGGTTTATCGACTATTTGCACGCCAGTGCAGAGGGTCACAAGACCTTCACCTGAGCATCTTGACTCTCTTACTGCCTATTGTTTAATTGCAGTGACCTGTGGGAGATGCTAGCATCCATAGGCCAAGAGAGAAGAAGGTAGAAGTTCCAGGCATGTGGGCCATTAGTGCAGGACTGTCCAAGCTCCTGGAAAGTAACCCCTCATCAAGGCTCTGTAAGGAAACCCAGTTCTCTGATGGTTTTCCAGAGTTAACTTTGCTAGTATCACTTCTCAATTTGTTGGGAACTAGAAAGGAAGGGTAGATGTTGCTTAGTCTCTGGGTGGGAAGGAATTCTAGCAACATGGGAATTTTGGGAGGCAATTAGATCTTGAGGATGGAGACTCAGAAATAAGATTGGTGCCTGTGGTGGTTTGAATAGGTTTGGCCCTCACGGGCTCATGTGTTTGAATGTTTGGCTCACACGGAATGATAATATTAGGAAGGGTGTTGGGATAGGTGTGACCTCATTGGATGAAGTGTGAGTGTATAGGGGAGGTTGAGGTCTCCTATACTCATGCTTTACTCAATGTGGTTCACAGTCTCCTTCTGCTGACTGTAGGTTAAGATGTAGAACCCTCAGCTCCTTCTTTGGCACCACGTCTGCCTGCACACTGCCCTGCTTCCTGACATGACGATAATAGACTAAACCTCTGTAACTATAAGCCACCCCCAATTAAATATATATAAGAGTTGACTTGGTCAACTCTTTATAAGAGTTGACTTGGTCATGGTATCCACAGCGATAAAACACTAAGAGACTGTTCTCTCACACTTCCCTCATCTGAGAATTCAATGAACTAGGAAGCCGGCCTTCACTATACATAGAGCCTGCATCACCTTCATCTTAGACTCCACCCTTCAGAACAGCAAAAGGTAAATTCTTGTCCTTATTAGTCCACGACATCTTATTATAACACCCTAAATGACTAAGATAGAAATTAAGTGAATTAAGTGAAAATTTTTCAGCAAAACTAATTCAATAAAAGGTAGAATATGTATTATTAGAATTAGGCCATCAAAAGACAAAATTGCAACAATAAGAACTTAATTTATGATCAGTGGAACTGCTGAGACAGGAGTCTTCTGGCCACCATTTACACCAGGGAACCAGGAGGTGCCACAGACCAGCAGGAAAGAAGGATCTCCCAGCAGTGCTTCCACTTCTGAGCACGGAGAGGTGAGATCGCCACCTTCTCTTTGAAGGGGAACAGCTAGGAGTGCATGGGGATATGATCCGGTTGCCATTTGCACCAGGGAGCCAGGAGGGTCCATGGCCTTCTGTGCACAGACCCTGCCAGAAGAGAGTTGGTCTTCCAGGAGTATGGACACAGGCTTACATGCCCACAGGAAGGATCAAGCTCCAGCCAGAAACAGGAAGACCAACTAACAGCAGAGAAAACCAGATGTTGAAAGGCAAGTGCAAGAACCCTACCAACAGAAACCAAGGCTACTTGGCAACATCAGAACCCAGTTCTCCCACCACAGCAAGTCCCAGATACACCAACACACCAGAAAAGCAAGAGTTGGATTTAAAATTGTATCTCATGATGCTGATACAGGACTTCAAGAAGGACATAAATAACTCCCTTAAAGAAATACAGGAGAACATGGGTCAACAGGTGAAAGCCCTTAAAGTGCAAACACAAAAATCCCTTAAAGAAATACAGGAGAAGCTTTGCGCAGTGGCAGTATCGTAGCCAATGAGGTTTATCCGAGGTGCGATTATTGCTAATTGAAAACTTTTCCCAAGAAATACAGGAGAACATGGGTCAACAGGTGAAAGCCCTTAAAGTGCAAACACAAAATCCCTTAAAGAAATACAGGAGAACATGGGTCAACAGGTGAAAGCCCTTAAAGAGGAAACACAAAAATCCCTTAAAGAATTACAGGAAACCACAAACAAACAAGTGAAGGAACCGAACAAAACCATCCAGGATCTAAAAATGGAAGTAGAAACAATGAAGAAATCACAAAGGGAGACAACTCTGAAGATAGAAAACCTTGGAAAGAAATTAGGAGTCATAGATGCAAGCATCAACAACAGAATACAAGAGATAGAAGAAAGAATCTCAGATGCTGAAGATACCATAGAAAGCATTGGCTCTACAGTCAAAGAAAATGCAAAATGCAAAAGGCTTGTAACCCAAAACATCCAGGAAATCCAAGACACAATGAGAAGACCAAACCTAAGGATTATAGGTATAGAAAAGAGTGAGGATTCCCAACTTAAAGGGCCAGTAAATGTCATCAACAAAATTATAGAAGAAAACTTCCCTAACCTAAAGAAAGAGATGTCCATGAACATACAAGAAGCCTACAGAACTCCAAAGAGACTGGACCAAAACAGAAATTCCTCCCAGCACATAATAATCAAAACACCAAATGCACTAAACAAAGAAAGAATATTAAAAGCAGTAAGTGAAAAAGGTCAAGTAACTTATACAAGCAGACCTATCAGAATTACACCAGACTTCTCACTGGAAATGATGAAAGCTAGAAGATCTTGGGAAGACCTCATACAGACCCTAAGAGAACACAAATGCCAACCCAGACTACTATATCCAGCAAAACTCTCAATCACCATAGATGGAGAAACCAAGATATTCCATGATAAAACCAAATTTACACAATATCTGTCCACAAATCCAGCCCTACAAAGGATAATAGGTGGAAAATGCCAACACAAGGAGGGAAACTACACCCTAGAAAAAGCAAGAACGTAATCTTCTTCAAATAAACCCAAAAGTAACCACACAAACATAAAAATATCACCAAAAATAACAAGAAGCAACAATCACTATTCCTTAATATCTCTTAACATCAATGGACTCAATTCTCCAATAAAAAGGCATAGACTAACAGAAGTATTTTTCATGTAAATCTCCAATTTTATCAGAAAATGTTTGTAATTCCTCTTCCAATTAATCTAGTAATGTTTTTATGCCTACCATTTAATCTGTATTATTTTCCATGATAATCCTCTATTTTAACATGTTTTTCTATATGTTTCTTGAATTTTATCGGAAATATTTTCCATGTTAAGTCTTCAATTTTATCAGAAAATATTTATAATTCCACTTTCAATCAACTTAGAAATATTTTATGCCTACCATTTTATCTGTGTAATTTTCCATAACCTTCAATTTTAACATGTTATTCTATATTTTTCTACAATTTTATCAGAGATATTTTCCACATAAATCTTCAATTCTATCACAAAATGTTTCTACTTCCTTTTTCAGTTAATTTAGCAATGTTCTTTATGCCTACCATTTTACTCTTTAATTTTCCATGAAAATTGTCAATTTTAAAAAATATATATAACTTAATTTACGGGCTGGTAAGATGGCTCAGCGGGTAAGAGCACTGAGTGCTCTTCAGAAGCTTCTGAGTTCAAATCCCAGCAACTACATAGTGGCTCACAGCCATCAGTAATGATATCTGACTCCCTCTTCTGGTATGTCTAAAGACAGCTACAGCTGGGCAGTGGTGGTGCACGCCTTTAATCCCAGCACTTGGGAGGCAGAGGCAAGAGGATTTCTGAGTTCGAATCCAGCCTGGTCTACAGAGTGAGTTCCAGGACAGCCAGGGCTACACAGAGAAACCCTGTCTTGAAAAAAAACAAAACAAAACAAAAGACAGCTACAGTGTACTCACATATTATAAAACGTCTTTGGGCCAGAGCGGCCAAGGTTAACCAGAGCGAGTGGGGTTGGCTGGCGCGAGTAGAAGTCCTTAATTCAATTCCCAGCAACCACATGAAGGCTCACAACCATCTGTACAACTACAGTGTACTCATATACAAGCAATAAATGAAAATAAATAAATCCTTTAAAATAAAAAAACAATAAAAAGTTTTTTAAGAAAGAACTTAATTGGGCTGGAGAGATGGCTCAGTGGTTAAGAGTTCTGACTGCTCTCCCAGAGGTTCTGAGTTCAAATCCCAGCAACCATATGGTGGCTCACAACCATCTGTAATGAGATCTGACGCCCTCTTCTGGTCTGTCCAAAGACATCTACAGTGTACTTACATATAATAAATAAATAAATCTTTAAGAAAAAAAAAAAAGCTTTAGCCGGGCGTGGTGGCGCACGCCTGTAATCCCAGCACTTGGGAGGCAGAGGCAGGCGGATTTCTGAGTTCAAGGCCAGCCTGGTCTACAGAGTGAGTTCCAGGACAGCCAGGACTACACAGAGAAACCCTGTCTCAAAAAAAAAAAAAAAAAAAAAAAAAAAAAAAAAAACTTAATTTATAGTTTTTAACTTTTTATTGATTCTTTGTGAATTTTCTATTATGCACCCAAATCATTCCCCCCATCCCTCCATATCTGTCCTCCACCCTTGCAATGACCCCAAAGAAAACAAAAAAGAAGAAAATAACATAAAATATAAAGCAGCTCACTGTGGAAGCTGCGGTGTGTCGCAGCCTGTCCCACAGTGTACCTTTGCCTTTACTTGCAAATGTTCATTGCAATGGGCCACTGGTCTGGTCCAAGGCCTCTGGCTTCTGCTACACTATCAGTCCTGGATCCTCACCAGGACTCGTCTAGGATATCCTGCTGCTGCCTTGGGTCATGGAGATCCTGCAGCTCTGGTTCTGGAGTACCAGCTCCTTTATAGCATGTTCATAGGAACATAGCATGTTCCTATGAACCAGCAGTTCATAGATGGGGTGGATGTTAGAATGGACCGACTCAAAGCCTAGGGAATTAGCTGTGCTGTTAGGGCACTGGCTGTCCCGCACCAACGCACCAGGGCCAGCTCTCCAGCTTTGCCCAGGTGACAGGGAGGGCCAGCTCTCTCACACTCACACCTTCAGGGCCAGCTCTCCCACGCCTATGCCACCAGGGCCAACTTTACTGTGCTGCAATCAAGGGGCAGGGCCAGCGCTCCCACCTTGTCCAGCCAAGGGGACTGAAGCCAGCTGGCTCTCCTTCAGCCTTCAGACACCAAAATGGCCCCCGGAGGGATCCCAGTCCAGGATGTCAGCAGGGCCCCGGGCTGTAATATGGGACACAGGCATTAACACAGAACCCGCTACTTCAGGGCCGTGGACCCAGACATGGCCTTCACGGCAGCATGGGCCAGGACATCACCTCCCTCAGGTAGCAGAGCAGGCTACTCACATCAGGCTGTTCCTCACTGCCTCCTCCTCTCTTCACAGAGGGCAAACATTCCACTTTTCTTCCCCAACTCCCCTGTTTTGCTCACTGTGGAGGCACCGGCCGCTGGGTCTCTTTGCCAGGTGTCTGAATTCTGAAGTCAGGCAGGACTTCATTGCATAAGATGACAGACAGAAAAAAAGTTCAAGAAAGCTAAAATAAAATGCAGACTGATGCTCTTTCACCTTTCAAAAATGATTTCATTGCCCCGTAGGACAGTGAGACAGAACCACAGGACAATGCTTATTCGCCTCAGATGACCTTCTTTGTGTAAAGCTTAAAGTAAAGGGGATGTCTTTGTGACACCCACTGGAACTGGACTTAGAGAGAATTGGCTGCCTTCTTTCTGATCTGATCCTGGTCTCTGGAAAGTCCTGATAAAGAGATTAGCTTCAGTTTGGTGACACAGCACTCTAGCATAAGTAGGTCCATTTCTATTCCTAGCCCAATTTCCTAGGAATAGTCCAAGAGCTAAGACCAAACAAGGACACCACCCCTCAAAAAAAGAAACTTTTATTTGACAGAGAAAATCAAATGAGTCATTTGATTGAATTACTAAGTAATTCAGTTGTCATTCTATAGTGACATCAAACAAGTCACTTGGGAAATCCTACAGCAACGACCCAACTGTGAAACTGGGCTACTTACCCAAGACATGGAAAGCAAAGGGCTTCTTTCTTACACTAATGTTTCCTTCACCAGCAAGTTTTCTTAAAGCGTCTGCCTATAACACCACCTTATGGATCACTACTTAAGAATTTGAGGCATAGAGTCATTGAGATGGCTCAACAATCAAGAGCATTAGTGCTCTTGCAAAGGACCCAAATTCAGTTCCCAACACACCTATCAGTCATAACTACACATAATTACAGTTCTGGTGGAACCGACGCCCTCTTCTGGCCTATTCGGGCACTGCATGCACATGTACAAACTCAGAAACAAATACACAATTTTTAATTTCAGTTTTAAAGAATTCGGGACAATTGTCAACAGGTATGTTGCCTCATCCCTGAAATCTCAGCACGTAGGAGATGAGGCAGAAGAACTGCCGTAAGGTGGAGGCCAGGCAAGGCTTCAGAGTAAGACCCTGTCTCAAAAATGCCAAATAATGAAAATGAAAAGAATTGTGTACATTGTGATGGTCTAAATGTTGTGTTCATAGTACGGAGCATTTTAGTCTGTGACAGTTTTGATACAAGTTGTGCACATGTTAGAAAGAATAGTTGTCAGATAATACCAAATGAACAAGTGATAATTACTGTATACTCACACGACTCCAGCTGTAGGCAGTGTGTGTGTGTGTGTGTGTGTGTGTGTGTGCGCGCGCGTGCGCGCGCGTGCGCGCGCGCGTCTGTGTGATTTTCATGCCCCAGCTCCATGTTATTATTGAGCAGGTTCTACCTGCCCACACATCCAACCAACAGAAGACTTTTCTTGGCAGCAGCTCAATCTTCACATTTCCCTAGGCCTCACCCATGGCAAGTGCTGTCTGTGCCTCTGTACCTTACAAATCCTTAGGCCCAGCTGGAGACAGAGGCAGGTGGATCTCTGAGTTCAAGGCCATCCTGATCTACAGCTAGGGCTAGACAGAAAACCCTGTCTTGGGAAAACAAAACAACACAACAAAAGACCTATTCCAGTTGCCAGACGTATAGAATCACAGAAACATGCCTACCAAACTGCAGGACAAAGGCCTGCTGTGTGAGCCAGAAGAGGCAGCACCCCCTCACTCTCCTGGGACAAGTTCACCCTCTGCCTTCTGAAGTAACTAAAACTGCCAGGAAATTTTAAGAAGCCAACATATGTCAGAGTATCTTTCCAAAGCACAGCACACATCGCACTGGTTTTAACAAGATGGCCTCAGGAAGATCTTTTTGTAATGGTTACACATTTATTTGTAATATGTAGTGCAAGGTATCTGGCACTTCAAATTAGTTTTCATGGACATTCCCGATAAAGATAACTTAAACGGGCATGCCTAGTGAAGTTGTCCTTGTCATCTGTAGTGCTGCCTTGTAAATAAAGTGTGAGACGACATTCAGGCAGATCTGGACCTCACAACTTCCATCTAGACCGAGTTGCCCAGAAGCCATGACTGTGAGCCTCAACCCCAGGCTCTTGTTCATGGGGTCCCAGTCTGTCACGGGCTCCATTTCTCCCCAGAGAAGGCAATGGGGCGATTGGGGGTTGGGGGGGAAGGTTATCAGGAAGCACAGAGCCCAGAATGAAAGCTACACAAGTCTCATCTGCCTCAGCCCAGTAAGTCTGGAAAGATGTGCATTTCCACACAGCATTGGGGTGTGGAGAATTGAGACCACCTTAGGACTGACCCATTTACTCAGACGGCCAACCGTCAGACTGAGCCTGGGGACCCCAATGGAAGAGCTGGAGGAAGAGTCCGAGGAGCTGAAGGGGATTGCAACTCCACAGGAAGAACAGTATCAACTAACTGGACCTCCCAGCGCTCCTGGGGACCAAACCACCAGCCAAAGAGCACACATGGCGGGACCCATGGCTCCAGATACACATGTAGCAGAGGATGGCCTTATCTGACATCAGAGGGAGGGGAGAGCCTTTGTCCTGTGGAGGCTTGATGCCCCAGCATAGACGGATGCTAGAGTGGTGAGGCAGGCATGGATGAGAGGGTGCAGGAGCACCCTCTTAGAGGCAAAGGGGAGGGGAGGAGGGGGAGGGGATGGGGACTTTGTGGAGGGGTAACTGGGAAGGGGAGATATCATTTGAAATGTGAATGAATAAAATAATTAATTTTTTAAAAAAAAAGAATTGACCCATTTCAGGAAATCTTTAACTGAGAGATGGAATTTGTTGCGCTGCACTGCCTCTGCCCCCACTATACTCAGAGATGTTGTGCAGACTCCTTAGATCACATACTACACAGACACAAGGCCTTAGAGCCAGATTCCGGAGGCCCAGATGGGCCAGGTTTAACCTCTCTAGTTGATGCAGGGGCATGTCAGGTGAAGCTAAAAGAAGAACGCTTGGATGGGGCGAGGCCGAGGGCATCAGCTAGGTCCCAATTAGTGAGGAAACACCCAGATTTTTAGAAATCCATTGTGGTCTCAACGGGATTATCCAGGCAACTCTCAGCTCTGCTGTTCCGTATAACAAGAAGAGGCTGGCGGCGTGGGAACTTAACAGCTAGGCTGCAGCGTCCAACAGGAGTGGGCCTGGATCTCTCCGGGATAACTTTTAGTGAGTCATTTACGTTCTCAGATCCTCAATGTTTCGTTTATGGAACAGACGCAAACATACTCAGCAAGCGTCTTCGTGGTACGTGATATTAGGCGGGTTCGTACTTACCCACGGGGCCCGGCACGCAGAGAACAGTCCAGAACCACATGGTCTTAGGGAGCTGTCTGCCCCTCGCGAATAGAGCCCAGGCAGCTTGTCCAGCCACCGGGGCATGCCTCACTGCGCCGGAAGATGTGGGCTTTAAGGTTTGACTGCTGGCCGTCATTAAAAGACAACAACAGGAGCATCTGGTTTCAATTGAGAGTCTACCCTTGATGTCCTTCGAATCAACTCGATTTCCCTCTCCAAAACAATCCAAAGCTTTGTACTAAGTTTACCGTTTCTAAGGGGAGTGAAAATGCCTTTTATTTAAAACCAAACAAAAAGGCATTGGCCGCAGCACAGTTGAGAAACGTCCATTTTCCTGAGCCCTTCCATTAAGCACACCTTCCAGACACTCACCTCAGGAAAGGACTTGAGATCTTTGACCTTTCTGGCCCCTAGGATTAACACACAGCAAAGCCTTGATGGGAAACACCAGCACAGTTTACAGCTAGTGGTTAGGTGAGCACTGTCTGTTTTTAAAAAGATGCCTCCTAATGCTATGGTCACGTGCCCTGGGCCGCCTGTTACAGAAACTATCCCACCCAGACCCTTACTGCTACTTGTGCTTTAAATAATTATGCCTTTAGAAATTATTAGAAATAAAATGGCTAGAATATGTAGTGTACAGGCTTTTATTTATTTATTTATTTATTTTCCTCTTTTGATTTTTTTTTTTTTTAAGACAGGAGTTCTCTGTGTAGCCCTGGCTGTCCTGGAACTTGTTCTGTAGACCAGGCTGGCCTCAAACTCAGAAATCCGCCTGTCTCTGCCTCCCAAGTGCTGGGATTAAAGGTGTGTGCCACCACTGCCCGGCATATATATATTTCTTGTTTAAAAAATAAAGTCTGGGGCCTGGTGAGATGGCTCAGCAGTTAAGAACACCGACTGCTCTCCTGAAGGTTGATGGTGGCTCACAACCATCCATAATGAGATCTGGCACCCTCTTCTGGTGTGGCTGAAGTCAGCTACAGTGTATTTACACATAATAATAAAATAAAATCTTTAAATAAATAAATAAATAAATAAATAAAGTCTGAGTCAGGCAGGTTGAGTTCGAGGCCAACCTGCTCTACATAGATAATTCCAGGCCAGCCAGGTCTACATTATAAGTTCCTGTCTTAATAATAAGTTAATTAAAAAAAAAACTTTAAAAATGGCAAAACGTGTTCATTATAGCGCGCCAAAAACTAATGTGAGGATTTAGAAGGCATTGTCCTGCTTCCTTTTAGAAATGTGAGTGTAGAGCCAGCAACTCTTCAGGGAAGTGGACTGTAATGCATTAGTTATGAAAAAGTGCAATGTCATCAGGTAAAAACAATAAATGTCTCTTATGTATGTAACTCAGGAGAGAATCACATCTACTTATTAATGCTTCAACACTGCTTGGCTTAACTGAACATGTTGTTATTTTAGCTTTGCAAATTAAATACCAGTATACACCCGAAGAGAAAATAGAGAAACTACCTACTATGCTCTGATGAATCCAATGGTCTTCCTCATAAGTGATAACAGGACCCATTTCTTTAAACTCTTCTCAGCAGGGCAGAGTGCGGTACAAACCTTTAACACCAGCACTCAGGAGGCAGAGGCAGGTGGATCTCTTTGAGTCTGGGGCCAGCCTGAGCTACATAATGAAACCCTCTCTGGAAAAGCCTCCCAGACACCTTTACTCCCAGCACTCAGGAGGCAGAGGCAAGCCCATCTCTGTAAGTTTGAAGCTAGCCTGGTCTACAGAGCAAGTTCCAGGACAGCCAAGGCCACACAGAGAAATCCTTTCTCAAAAACAAAAACAAACAGTCCACAAAAGCTCTTCTCAGCCAGGTGGGCAGTGCAGATCTGTAACCCAAGCATTCTGGACACAGAGCCAGCAGCTGGCTGCCTGGGAGCACAGAAACTGGCCTGGGATACGTACACAAGCTGGGGGGTACACGTAAGCTAACCTGGGCTACAGGGTGAAGTTCTCTCTCCAACAACAAAACCTCTTACGCTCTCATCCGACTGATGTTTCTAATATTGGCCAGCTCCGCGCTGGTGTGGGCACTAAGGACGCAAGCGAGCAGTAGGTTCTCATATGGTCGGGCCAGCATCCTCGTAGGGAACATAATTAGCACCGTATGGTGTTGGTTCACAACAAAGGCCTCATAGAAAAACAGAGTAGGTTGGGGATACACGGCGGTAGGGGCAGAGCAGTCCGCAGGGCATCGGAGATGGAAACCTGCTTCAGAGGGGGCGTTTGAGCAGGAAAAAGAATAGGAGAGAAACCTACACAGACGCCTGGCGAAAGGATATCACCGGGCAAGAGGGAGCCAGCAGCAAAGGCCTGGAAGGGAAGGTGGCCCAAGAGCAAAGAAGGCAGGATGAGAGCCGGGCGTGGTGGCGCACGCCTTTAATCCCAGCACTTGGGAGGCGGAGGCAGGCGGATTTCTGAGTTCGAGGCCAGCCTGGTCTACCGAGTGAGTTCCAGGACAGCCGGAGCTACACAGAGAAACCCTGTCTCGAAAAACCAAAAAAAAAAAAAAAAAAAAAGGGCAGAGGAGGAGGAGGAAGAGGAGGGGGAGAGGAGGAGGGAGAGGAGAGGAGGAGGAAGAGGGGGAGGGGGAGGAGGAGGGAGGGGGGAGGGGGAGGAGGAGGGAGAGGGGGAGGGGGAGGAGGAGGGAGAGGGGGAGAGGGAGAAGGGGGAGAGAGGAAGAGGGAGAGGAGGAGGGAGAGGAAAAGGGAGAGGAGGAGGGAAAAGAGGAGGAAGGAGAGGAGGAGGGAGAGGGGAGGAAGAGGAGGAGGGAGAGGAGGAGGGAGAGGAGAAGGGAAAAGAGGAGGAGGAAGAGGAGGAGGAAGAGGAGGAAGAGGAGGAGGAGGAGGAGGAGGAGAAAGAATACAATGAAGAAGAGACCAGGTCACTAGGGGCCTGGAAAGCAATTTTTTTTAAGATTTATTTATTTCATGTATATGGATACACTGTCATAGTCTTCAGACACCCCAGAAGAGGGCATCAGATCCCATTACAGAAGGTTGTGAGCCACTATGTGGTTGCTGGGGATTTGAACTGAGAACCTCTGGAAGAGCAGTCAGTGCTCTTATCCACTGAGCCATCTCTCCAGCCCGTGGAAAGCCATTTTAAAGTCCTTAGATTTTGTCCAGAATGACTGGAAGTCCCTGGAGGACTGAGGAGAGGGAGGGACACGAGGTGGCTGTCCTTTCATTGGGGGAGGGGGCAGCTGGGAGCGGGACCAGTCCTGTTGTCAAGTAGGGAATCTAGACCAGTCCTGTTGTCATGTAGAGAATCTAGTCAACACAGCGACTTGGTTTCGTTTTCTTTTTGCCTTTCCGGCATCTCTTTGACCACCCTGGTTAAGGACCTTTTTCCAGTTTTTAAATAGTTCAGCAACACTGAAACGGATGAGATTAGTCGAGTGTCCAATCAAAGATGCACACGCTTCAGGATCATAGCTTCGAAAGTTACTGTAACGTTCACCCATCCATGAAATGTGAAATGCTTAGGTTGAAAATTACTTCCAGCTGTTTGTGAAGATATACCGGGTGGCGGGAGGGGGGCTGGTGATGGTTCATGCATCCCAGAAGCCTCCAGGCAAACAGCTGTGGGGAGTCTTAACAATGCTTCTTTTAAGTAAGCAGCGGCCAGGGCTGTTTCAAAGACTGTATGGAAATTATGACGGGGTGTGTGTGTGTGAAGGGATGACAATGAAATCACAAGCTCTGCACTTCACGTGTGATCCGTGTGCCGTTGGTAGTAGAACGCACGGGGTGAGGGTATCCCCGATGTAGAGGGCAGTGGATGCTACCCATTGCCCGCGATTCGAGACCCACCCCCAATCCTTCCCCTTCCTCCTAGTATACAGGATCAGAGTTTAGTACAGGTCAAAACTGATCTAAACTGCCTGACGATAGAGCGCAGTTGGGAGAGAGCTAGCCTGGTGTGCACTGAGTCCTAGGTTCTATTCCCAGCACCACATAAAACCAGGCATGGTGGCACACGGAAGGACTTCAGTAAGTAGACGCTAGGGTATCAAAAGTTCAAGGCCATCTCCGGCTACACGGTGAGTCTGAGCGGAGTGGAGGCTGTGGGTGGGAGGGAAAGTCTGGGTTGAGCCCGTCTTTCCTGGCCATAGAACTCAGTTCCCACCAATGAGGTGTAAGCAAAAACCGCTGAGGGTCACGGCCTAAAGGAGTGGCTTTCCTTACAAAGAGCTGTGAACAAAGCCAATCTTCCTTATGGTTGAACACACTGGCTACACTTCAGACATGCTGCGACCATTGGAAAAAGGCCAGGAGATTCTCCGGGATCACCCCCTCCCCCCCCTCCTCCATCCAAGCCAGCGCCATTAGACGCCTGCTTCCAAACATTTTTTTAATTTTTTTCTTTTTTTTAATTGGATATTTTCTTTATTTACATTTCAAATGGTATCCCCTTTCCTGGCTCCTCCCCCCCTCCAGGAATCCCCTATATCATCCCCCTTCCCTGTGCTTCTATGAGGGTGTTCCCCCACCCACCCACCCACCCACCCACCCACTCCTGCCTCCCCACCCTCACATTCCTCTACACTGCAGTTATTGTGCTGCCTTCGTCATATTAAAATATTGAAGTTGTGTGTGTGGAGTGGAGGCTGTGGGTGTGTGTGTATGTGTTTCATTTGAGAACATAAACCACTGAAGCAAGTAGTAACCCCACTCAGGGATTTATTCAAATATTAATACCACAGGAGAGTCTCAAGTTCAAAGATCCACCTGCCTCTGCCTCCCAAGTCCTGGGATTAAAGGTCTATTCCACCGTACCCAGTTTCATTTCTTTTTTATTAAGACGAGGCATGGTGAGATGGCTCTGCGGTTGAGAGCACTGGCTGCTCTTCCAGAGGACCTGGGTGCGATTCCCAGCACCCACACGGCTGCTCCCTACTATCTGCAACTCAGTCCCGGAGGATCCAACACCCTCTTCCGCCCTCTAGCACCGGGCACGCATTCGAGCAAAACACCCATACGCAGTAAATAAAATAAGTTGCAAAATCAAAAGACAGAATCTTGTCATGTATTCCAGGCTAGCTTTGAACTCACTGGTGTAGTCCAGGCTGGCCTCAAACGCCTGAGAGTGCTCCCACATCAGCCTCCCAAGGGCTGTGGTTACAACCTGCACCTCCACAGCTAGACCTTTCAAATCATTGAAGTGTCTAAATTCTGGGGAAATAAAATGTCCATGTTGCTTATACTCTAAAGTGAATAAAATACACCTATCAATGCCCAAAAACACTGGAGAAATCTTACTCCATACTAACTAAATCCTTTCAGAAGACCACCAAGGAGCATCTATCCTGATCTTCAGGCATCTTTCAACTAGTCATTATTTAATGGGTTGTTTGGGGCGGGGGGGTGATCTTTATTTCTTTGTTTGAATTAGAGTTTTGCTAATAGCCCAGACTGACCCTGAACTCAGAATCCTCTATCTCACCCTGCATACACCTCATTCCCCAAGAGCTAGGATTACAGGCATTAACCACTGAAACTTTTATTTTTTTTTCAAGCATTTTTAATGATGTTTCTTAAACGCTTTAACATCCCCTTTTAGCCCACCACCCACCAGAGGTCGTGGGAAAGAAAGGATACAGGGAAAATGGACCCGTTTAGGAAGGTTCTTTGGAGCAATTCCCATCTGTGTTGTCTGGAAATCGGCAGTTCAGTTCACAGGTCAACAGCGGCAGCTCGGTCCACTCGCAAACACTTCATGGATACACCAGCCGTCTAGTATGACAGAGTCAGGATAGCAAACACAAATCAGCAGTGGTGGCACTACCTCGCAGAGACATCCCGGCCTCAGGCTCAGCTAGAGTCAACAGGCAGGGCCTGGAGGGACAGCAGGGGAAGATCTCAGGCTGTGCCTCTCTCAGGGACGTGAAGATCGGTGAAGGCTCAAGACCAACAGGGGTTTCACAGCTGGCCCCGTCACTGCCCTCCAGTCTTATTTGTACCCTCCAAACAGCCCGTGTCCTCCGTGCGTCTTGCCTCAGCATATGTGTCTGTGTCAGCTGACATCTGTCAATCAGCCCAAGTTCAAGGAAGCAGCAAGAAACTGTAACACACCACCAGAAGCTTTTGGATGCATTCGTCTCTGTGGACTCCTGACAAATGCAGCTGAACTACTCAGTGTAAGGCAGACCAATACATGCACGTTGTTAGCGAAGAATCCTTCATCGAGTGTCCTTTCACGTGCTTGCTTTAGCAGAACAATCTTTGACCTGTGTCTGCTTCAGCTAAACATTCCTTCTCGTGCTTGCCCCAGCAGAATATCGTCCAACAGACCTGACTTTCCAAAGAACCCTTAAGTTATCGCTTCCAACTTGCCTGAGCTTATTGGTTCTTTTTAATCTTTAAATGTCTATTGAGAGAGCCAGGTATGATAGTATGTATCTGCAATCTTATTACCTCAGCATGTTGGAAGTTGATCTTGAATTCAAGAATAGCTTAGGCAAAATTCTGAAGAAAGCAAGGGGGAGGAGGAGGAAGAGAAGAAGGACCAGGAGAAGGAAAGAGAAAATGTCTATTTGAAAGGAAGCTAACTCTAGAGGGAACTTTTAAATATGTTTTATTAATTACTAAAGTATTCCATACATTCATACAGTGAATCTTGGTTATACTCCACCCCATACTCCTTGAGATCTTGCCTCACCCTCTCCTAACTTCATGTCTTCTTCTACTTCATAACCCACAGAGCCCAAACTGAATGGTGGTGGCATGATCCTTTAATCCCAGCACTTGGGAGGCAGAAGCAGGTAGATCTCTGTGAGTTTGAGACCAACCTAAGTCTACATAGTGAGTTCCAGAAAAGCCACGGCTACACAGAGAGACCCCGTTTTGAAAAAACAAACAAACAAAACAGAACAAAACAAAACAAAACACCACAGAGCCCAAAGTGTTCTGCCCACATGCTCAAAGGTGGGTAGAGGTCCACGGGCCGTTGACTGACCCACCCCTAGAGAAGGCTGACTCTCCCTCCTCTAGCAGCTAGCAGCTACCAGAAGCTCGTCAGCTCTTGTGAGTCCTTGCCATGGGAGGGGTGTCCCCCCTCCATGCTGTCATGCTGACTGGCTCAATATTGTGCAGGTTTTGTATGTGTGAACAACCACAACTGCTGTGAGTTCATGAGCACCACTGTCCTGTGGGGTCGGGAAAATCTTTCCGCCCTGTGCTTTCAGACTCTGCCCTTCCATTTCTAGGGAGCTTACTAGTGAAGAGCGAGCCTTCCTTGGGTGTAGAGATGGGCAGGAACCTCTGTGGTGGTCACTGGCTAGTTGGGTTCCACTTTTAAAACACTGATAACGACTAGTCACATCTTCGCCCATTTGTACTTCCTGGTGTGTAAGGAAAGAGCCTTCGCCCATTTGTACTTCCTAGTGTGTAAGGAAAGAGCCTGTGGGGGTGGATGGACATGGAAGCCAGCAAGAGAGTTCATGCTTAGCATGCCTGAGGTCCTGGGGTCATCTGAAGAACCCTAGAACCAAGAAGGTCCATTTTGACTGGCTCGGGATGAGAATACGCAAAAATCTAAAAGTAAAACATGTTACATGCTCTCTCTACTGCTCCAAGTTAACCAGTTCTCAAGAATTCCAGAGATAGCGTTGTTGTTAGCCTGGACTTCTACCTGGTCTGCATGATAAAGTGACCGGCCTGTGGTCTCCCGGCCCCTCTCAACCCCTCCCCACTTCTCTCTTGTTTGTTGTGGCTTCCTAACTGTGAATCACTGTGTTTTCCTGGCTCATGTTACTGTTTCAACTTGCAGCCTCGTCCCACCCCCATGCTTAAGTGAGAAGCAAGACAAAGAAGGAGGCCAGTTGGAATTCATTTTGTTCTCTCGATAGCAGATGCTATTTAAAATAAAGAAATTTTAGAAGCATTAACTTTTTACTCCAGAACAACTGCCCTGTTCTCCCCTGAACTCATGTTAAGTCACAGGCCTTGGGAGGAAGTCTCTTTGGTCTCCTGTCTCAAGGTAGAGAGGTAGCTGTCTGTTGCTACAGACAGATAGACAGAGAGAAACAATATCCTTTTAGCTAAATCAGTTTTCCAAACTGAGATCAAGAATCTTTTGAGTAGGGCGGTGGTGGCGGCGCACGCCTTTAATCCCAGCACTTGGGAGGCAGAGGCAAGTGGATTTCTGAGTTCGAGGCCAGCCTGGTCTACAGAGTGAGTTCCAGGACAGCCAGAGCTATACAGAGAAACCCTGTCTCAAAAAAACAAATTAAAAAAAAAAAAAAAAGAATTTTTTGAAAGTATGCCTGATGGCACACACCTGTAATTCCATCTATTTTAAGGCAAGAGAATTAAGAGTTCATGGCCAGCAGAGGCTACATAGGGAGACCCTGTCTCAAAGTAAAAAGGGAGGGTGGAGAGATGGTTCAGTCACTAAAGGCTAGGTTCACCATTGAAACATCAAAATAAATGGGGAAATCAGAGATGCAAAAAGAGATTTAAACCAGTGTTTGCCTGCCTGATGTGTGCAAGGCCATGGATTAAATCTCCACAGCATCCATAAGAGAGTGACCTCTATGTGTCAATCATCACCCCCCACTTCAGTTGAGACCATTGCATATGCCTGACTAACTGGGCCATGAATTTCTGGGGATTCTCTTGTCTCTGCTTCCCGTCTCTTAACTCTGAGATCATTGTGAGCCTGGTGCTGCATCAGCCCATCAAAAAATATTTTTACTTCTCTCCCACGTGGCTGAACTATTCGAGTCACAAATGTCCGTCCTTGTTTTGTAATCCACCCTCCAATCTGTGCCAGCGCTCCCCAACCCTGTTAGACCCCTGCTGTCAACCCCTCCACTTTCCCTATCTGACTGAGTTCTTTGTACTATGGTGACTTTGAAAGGAAAGGAGGGGTTAACAGAGAATTTACTTCACTCTTCAAGACAAGTGCTGTGAACATGAGCAGACAACAGCTGCCATGGTGGGGACAGCAAGGAGAAACACAATCCAAGTTCCCACAGTTCCACAAGACTCCAGAAGGTGCCTGTGGTGACCGTTCTTGATTGTCAACTTGACTTCCTCTGGAATTAAGTAAAATCCAAAAACAGAAGGCACACCCGTGAGGGGTTCTGCTTAACTTGAAGTGGGTGGATCCACTTCTAATCCAGATCTTTGAGGCAAGAAGACACACCTTTAATCTGGGCTGCCTCTTGTTGCTGGAAGCCTTTCTAGGGATATGGGAGAAGGAAGCTTTGGCTCTTTGCCTGCAAGTCCATTCCATCACTGGCATTGCAGCCTACGTCTTCAGGATTCCAGCATCTTCTGAAGACCAGCTAAGACATCTAACCTTGGATTTCCCATTCACAGCCAGCCATTGTTGGGTTAGCTGGACCAAAACCTTTGAGTCATTTAATAAATCCCCTTTTCATATGGAGAGATTCATTCTATAGATTCTGTCACTCTTGAGAATACTAATACAGTGCCTGAGGCCAAATCATTGGAGGTTCATTTACATTTATAGGTCATTTTTACTACAGCATCCTGAGCCTCTTATTCTGTCCAATTTTGTCAGATTTCAACACATGAAATGTGGTTTTGCTGTTACTCTGCCTAAGGAACAGAAACAATTGCTCGAGAGTTATAGAAGCAGGCAAGGAGCACAGGCCTAGTCCACAGTCCTCCTAAAACCATCGCTGGCTCGTTTTCTCCTTCTTCCTTATGGGGAAGCATGAAGCCCAAGGCCCACATCTACACCACATGGTTTTCATTTCCTGGCCTCCTCCCTGTGCACACATGAAGACACTCTGGATGAAAATATTTACACATTTTTTTCCTCAGGAGCAAATGAGGCAAAGAAAGTCAATCCTCTGCATACATAGCGGCCCAAGTGAAAAACAGCATCTGTCCCCAGATCTGCACTGGGGACAAATCCAGGGAAGCATTTGGACACCCGCTCACCTCACGGTTCACATTCTAAACCAGCAGGTATGATTTATGTTAGAGTTGAAACAGTGGCTGCTGGGAGAGGGAGAATCAGTCTTCTCTGCTAACGAGTCCCTGATATGTTATCCAATCCCAGGAGTCAGCCTTGAGCATGTGCACATGAAAGTAACACTAAATAGGAGCAGTGGGAGATAAATATAGGAGGTGTATATGGATGGATAGATAGACAGACAGATAGATAGATGATAGATAGACAGATGGATAGACAGATGGATAGATAGGTAAGTGGATAGATAGATAAGTGGATAGATAGATAGATAGATAGATAGATAGATAGATAGATAGATAGATATGTCTGTAACAATAATTATACAAGCGGTCATGGACCATCTTTGCTCCTGTGACCAAGCAGACAGGTGAGCCAGGTACTCAGGGAACACCAGACTGAAAAATCGCTCGGGACACTGCCCGCCAGGGCTCCACCTGCACCCAGGAGCTGGGCAGCCCCACAGTCATCTGGGCACCTATCCTGCCAGGGAGCATCTGACCCGCAGGGAGGTGGTTAGAGGGAGTCCCGTGCTTGGGGGTAGGGCATCATCATCTTTGCTTCTGTGATTGTGTGGAGGGGTAGACTGGTAGGCAGGAATCACCAGAGTAGAGAATCACTGGGAATGCACCCAGCCAGGACTCCACCTGCACCCCAGGAACTCAGCAGATCCACAGCCAGCCAGCTGGGTACCTACCCTGCCGGGGGTCGTCTGTTCTGCAAGGAGACAGTTAGAGGGATGGCGCCTCACCTGCACTTGGAGGTGAGGCGCCACCATCTTTGTTCCTGTGACAGTGTAGAGGGGCAGACTGGTAGGCAGGGATCACCAGAGTAGAGGATTGCTTGGGACACACACCCGCCAGGACTCTGCCTACATCCAGGAGCTCAGCAATACCACAGCAATCTGTGCCAGGAGAAAGCAGGTCATCCGGGGTTGCTAAGATAGGCTTGCAGGCAAACAGGAGGAGCAAGCACCAGCCAGTAACAGCAGAACCAACTAACACCAGAGATAACCATACGGCAAAAGACAAACATAGGAACGTTGCTAACAGAAATCAAGGCAATATGGCACCATATGAACGCAATTCTCCCACAATAGCAAGTCCTGGATACCCCAACACACCAGGAAAGCAAGATCTGGATGTAAAATTATATGTCATGATGCTGATGGAGGGCTTCATGGAGGGCTTCAAGAAGGACATAAATAACTCCCTTAAAGAAATACAGGAAAACACAAGTAAACAGGGAGAAGCCCTTGAAGAACTAAAGGAAAGCACAACAAAACAGATGAAGGAATTGAACAAAGTCATTCAGGATCTAAAGAAGGAGGTAGAAACAATAATAAAATCACAAAGGGAGACAACTCTGGACATAGAAAACCTAGGAAAGAAGTCAGGAGTCATGGATCTGAGCATCAACAACAGAATACAAGAGATAAAAGAAAGATTCACAGATGCAGAAGATACCATAGAAAGCATTGCTACAACAGTCTAAGAAAATGAAAAATGCAAAAAGCTCCTGACCTAAAACATCCAGGAAATCCAGGACAAAATGAGAAGACCAAACCTAAGGATTATAGGCATAGAAGAGAGTGAAGATTTCCAACTTAAAGGCCAGTAAATGTCTTCAACAAAATTATAGAAGAAAACTTCCCTAACCTAAAGAAAGAGATGCCCATGAACATACAAAAAGCCTACAGAATTCCAAATAGATTTGACTAGAAAAGAAATTCCTCCTATCACATAATAATTAAGACACCAAATGTACTAAACAAAGAAAGAATATTAAAAGAAGTAAGGGAAAAAGGTCAAGTAACATATAAAGGTAGACCTATCAGAATAACATCGGACTTCTCACCAGAGACTATGAAAGCCAGAAGAGCCTGAGCTGATGTCATACAGACCCTGAGGGAACACAAATGACAACCCAGACTGCTATATCCATCAATTACCATAGATGGAGAAACCAAGGTATTTCATGACAAAAACAAATGTACACAGTATCTTTCCACAAATCCAGCCCTTCAAAGGATAATAAATGGCAAACACCAACAAATGGATTTAATAGGTATCTATAGAACATTTCATCCTAAATCAAAAGAATATACCTTCTTTCAACAAACCCAAAAGAAGATAACCACACAAACATAAAAATTACATCAAAAATATCAGGAAGCAACAATCACTATTCCTTAATATCTCTTAACATCAATGGACTCAATTCCCCAATAAAGAGACATAGACTAACAGACTGGATAGGTAAACAAGACCCAACATTTTGTTGCATACAGGAAACACATTTCAGTATCAAAGAAAAACACTACCTCAGAGTAAAAGGCTAGAAAACAGTTTTCCAAGCAAATGGTCCCAGGAAACAAGCTGGAGTGGCCATTCTAATATCCAATAAAATAGACTTTCAACCAAAAGTCATCAAAAAACACACATAAGGACACTTTATACTCCAAAGGAAAAATCTACCAAGAAGAACTCTCAATTCTGAACATCTATGCTCCAAATACAAGGGCACCCTCATTCGTAAAAGAAACTTTACTTAAGCTTAAAGCACACATTGCACCTCAAACAATAATTGTGGGTGACTTAAACACCCCACACTCATAAATGGACAGATCAGTGAAACACAAACTAAACAGAGACACAGTGAAACTAACAGAAGTTTTGTACCAAATGGATTTAATAAATATCTATAGAACATTTCATCCTAAATCAAAAGAATATACCTTCTTCACAGCACCTGATGGTACCTTCTCCAAAACTGACCATATAATTGGTCACAAAACAGAAGTCAACAGATATAAGAAGATCGAACTAATTCCATGCCTCCTATCAGATCACTATGGAGTAAAGGTGGTCTTCAATAGCAACAAAAGCAACAGAAAGCCCACATACATGTGTAAGCTGAACAATGCTCTACTCAATGATACTTTGGTCAAGGAAGAAAAAAGGAAAAATCAAAACCTTTTTAGAATTTAATGAAAATGAAGGCACAACATACCCAAATCTATGGGACACAATGAAAGCAGTGATAAGAGGAAAACTCATAGCTCTGAGTGCCTTCGAAAAGAAGCTGGAGAGCAGCTTCTTACACTAGCTTCTTACACTAGCAGCTTAATAGCACACCTGAAAACTTTAGAACAGAAAGAAGCTAATACACCTAAGAGGAGTAGAAGGCAGGAAATCATGAAACTCAGGGATGAAATCAACCAAGTAGAAACAAAAAGAAATATACAAAGAATCAACAAAACCAGGAGCTGGTTCTTTGAGAAAATCAACAAGATAGATAAACCTTTAGCCAGACTAACAAAAGGGCACAGAGACAGTATCCAAAAAACAAAATCAGAAATGAGAAGGGAGAAATAACAACAGAAACTGAGGAAATTTAAAAAAATTATCAGATCCTACTATAAAAGCCTATACTCAACACAACTGGAGAATCTTGAGGAAATGGACAATTTCCTAGACAGATACCAACTACCAAAGTTTAATCAGGATCAGATAGACCATTGAAAAGTCCCATAACCCCTAAAGAAATAGAAGTGGTCATTGACAGTCTCCCAACTATAAAAAGCAGAGGACCAGATGGTTTTAGTGCAGAATTCTATCATACCTTCAAAGAAGACCTAACACCAATACTCTTCAAACTATTCCACAAAATAGAAACAAAAGGAACACTACCCAACTTGTTCTATGAAGCCACAATTTTGCTGATACCAAAACCACACAAAGATCCAACAAAGAAAGAGAACTTTAGACCAATTTCCCTTATGAATATCAATGCAAAAATACTCAATAAAATTCTTGCCAACTGATTCCAAGAACACATCAAAACGATCATTCACCATGATCAAGTAGGCTTCATCCCAGGAATGCAGGGATGGTTCAATATATGGAAATCCATCAATGTAATCCACTACATAAACAAACTTTAAAAAAAAACCACATGGTCATTTCATTAGATGCTAAAAAAAAGCATTTGACAAAATTCAGCATCGTTTCATGTTAAAGGTCTTGAAAAGAACAAGAATTCAAGGCCTATACCTAAACATAATAAAAGCAATATATAGCAAACCAGTAGCCAACATCAAACTAAAGGGAGAGAAACATGAAGCAATCCCACTAAAATCAGGGACTAGACAAAGCTACCCTCTCTCTACATATATATTCAATATAGTACTTAAAGTTCTAGCTAAAGCAATTAGACAACAAAAGGAGGTCAATGGGATACAAATGGGAAAGGAAGAAGTCAAGTTATCACTATTTGCAGATGATATGATAGTATACTTAAGCAACAACAACAAAAAAAAAAAAAAAAAAAAAAAACCTCCACCAGAGAACTCCTACAGTTGATAAACAACTTCAGCAAAGTGGCTGGTTATAAAATCAACTCAAGCAAATCAGTAGCCTTCCTGTACTCAAAGGATAAACAGGCTGGGAAAGAAATTAGGGAAATAAAACCCTTCACAATATCCACAAACAATATAAAGTATCTTGGCGTGACTCTAACCAAACAAGTGAGAGATCTATATGACAGGAATTTCAAGTCTTTGAAGAAAGAAATCGAAGAAGACCTCAGAAGATGGAAAAATGTTCCATGCCCTTGAATTGGCAGGATTAATATAGTAAAAATGACCATCTTGCCAAAAGCAATATACAGATTCAATGAAATCCTCATCAAAATCCCAACTCAATTCTTCATAGAGTTAAAAAGAGTAATTCTCAAATTCATCTGGAATAACAAAAAACCCAGGATAGCTAAAACTATTTTCAACAGTAAAAGAACTTCTAGGGGAATCAGTATCCCTGACCTCAAGCAGTACTACAGAGCAATAGTGTTAAAAACTGCATGGTATTGCCGGGCGGTGGTGGCGCACGCCTTTAATCCCAGCACTTGGGAGGCAGAGGCAGGTGGATTTCTGAGTTCGAGGCCAGCCTGGTCTACCGAGTGAGTTCCAGGACAGCCAGAGCTACACAGAGAAACCCTGTCTCGAAAAACCAAAAAATAAAAATAAAAAAAAAACTGCATGGTATTGGTACAGTGACAGGCAGGTAGATCAATGGAATAGAATTGAAGACCCAGAAATGAACCCACAGACTTATGGTCACTTGATCTTTGACAAAGGAGTTACAATCATCGAGTGGAAAAAAGATAGCCTTTTCAACAAATGAAACTCCTTTTCAACTGGAGGTCAACATGAAGAAGAGTGCAAATCAATCTATTCTTATCTCCTTGTACTAAGTTCAACTCCAAGTGGATCAAGGACCTCCACATAAAACCAGACACACTGAAACTAATAGAAAAGAAACTGGGGAAGAGCCTTGAGCACATGGACACAGGGCAAAAGTTCCTGAACAGAACACCAATAGCTTATGCTCTAAGATCAAGAATTGACAAATGGGACCTCATACAATTACAAAGTTTCTGTAAGGCAAAGGACACTGTCAAAAGGACAAAATGGCAACCAACAAATTGGGAAAAGATCTTAACGAACCCTACATCGCACAGAGGCCTAATATCCAATATATACAAAGAACTCAAGAAGATATACCCCAAAGAACCAAATAACCCTATTAAAAAATGGGAGCCGGGCGGTGGTGGCGCACACCTGTAATCCTAGCACTCTAGGAGGCAGAAGCAGGCGGATTTCTGAGTTCGAGGCCAGCCTGGTCTACAGAGTGAGTTCCAGGACAGCCATGGCTATACAGAGAAACCCTGTCTTGAAAAAACCAAGTCCAGAAAAAAAACAAAAAAAAAATGGGGTACAGAGCTAAACAAAGAATTTTTACTTGAGGAATATCGAATGGATGAGAAGGACCTAATGAAATGTTCAACATCCTTAGTCATCAGGGAAGTGCAAATCAAAACAACCCTGAGATTTCACCTCACACCAGTCAGAATGGCTAAGATCAAAAACTCAGGAGAAAACAGGTGCTGGCAAGGATTTGGAAAAAGAGGAACACTCCTCCACTGCTGGTGGGATTGCAAGTTGGTACAACCACTCTAGAAATCAGTCTGACAGTTCCTCAGAAAATTGGGCATGATACTACCAGAGGACCCTGTTATACCACTCCTGGGCATATACCTAGAGGATTCCCCAGCATGTAATGAGGATACATGCTCCACTATATTCATAGCAGCCCTATTTATAATAGCCAGAAGCTGGAAAGAACCCATATCCTTCAACGGTGGAATGGATACAGAAAATGTGGTATAGTTACACTATGGAATACTGCTCAGCTATTAAAAGCAATGAATTCATGAAATTCTTAGGCAAGTGGGTGGAACTGGAGAATGTCATCCTGAGTGAGGTGACCTAATCACAAAAGAACACACAGGGTATGCACTCATGATAAGCGAATATTAGCCTAGACGCTCAAATACCCAAGAAACAATTCACATATCAAATGATGCCCAAGAAGAAGGAAGGAAGGCCCGTGGTCCTGGAAAGGCTCAGTGCAGCAGTGTAGCGGATTACCAGAACAGGGAAACGGGAAGGGGGTGGTTGGGGAAGAGGGCTTATGGGACTTTCAGGAAGGGGGGATCCACGAAAGGGGATATCACTTGAAATGTAAATAAAGAATATATCAAATAAAAAGAAAGAAAGAAAGAAAATCCTTAGGTTTAAAAAAAATAAAAAACAAGAGGTCATGAACTTGAGAGGGAGTCCGAGGAAACATGGGAGGAGTTGAAATGGAAACAGAAGGATGGGAATGGTGTAGGGCAGTATTCGTATGTGAAATTATCAAAACAGAAAAAAATTAAAAACTCCTATTGACAATAGTTTCTAAATAAAAGACGTAGGGATAAACCCAAGCAAAATGAAGCATTTCTGTGGTGAAAACTGTAAACCACTAAAGAAAGAAAATGAAGAAGACAGAAGATGAGCGTGCCTCTTGTGTTTGTGGATCGGCAGAATTTAAACTGTGAAATTGGCTATGTCGCCAAAAGAGATCCACAGATTCAAGACACTCCTCATCAAAATTCTAATGACATACTTCACACTCACGCAAGCAAAAGGAAAGAAGCCTAAATTTCACATGGAAACACAAATTACTCTGCAAGCAAAAGGAAAGAAGCCTAAATTTCACATGGAAACACAAATTACTCTAAACAGCTAAAACAATCCTCAACAAAAAGCCAATGTGTCAAAACACCTGATTTTAAATTATACTACAGAACCACAGTAACAACAGTACTGATACAAAAACAGAAGGGTGGGCAAAACAAAACAGAAAATCCAGGAAGGAGCCAACATGGCAGCAGCTGCCTGACTGTCAACAAAGGTTGAATGATTTGTTGAATGGTCAAACATTGGAGGAAAGGCAGCATTTTCAGTAATGGTACTAGAAAAGCTGGATGTTCACAGGTAAAGGAATGAAACTGGATTGCTATATCTCACCCCACACAAAAGTCAGTTTAAAATGGATCAAAAACTTTCATGTGAGACCTGAAACTCTGAAGCTGATAATTGAAAACGTTTTAAGATATATACATGGACCTTCCAACAAGACAAGAAACAATCCCAAGAACCACATGAAATTTTAAGGTTTCTGATAGAGAGGGTGGGCATGATGTAATTATATTGTAATTTTTTTAAATAAAAAAATAATTGGCTGGTGAAATGGCTCAGCAGGTAAGAGCAATGACTGCTCTCCTGAAGGTACTGAGTTCAAATCCCAGCAACCACATGGTGGCTCATGAACATCTGTAATGAGATCTGACACCACTCTGATGGTATGTCTAAAGACAACTACAGTGTACTTACATATAATAATAAAATAAATCTTAAAAAAATAAAAATAACAAATAAATACTAATAGGTTTTCCCCTAGGGTCCATCTAGTCTCAGATTCTTGACCACTTTAGCAATATCATGCATATGTTCCCTCTCACAGAGTAGCTTAAATCTAATCAAAAAGTGGGTGGTTACTGTACTGGCTGGTTTTGTGTCAACTTGACACAAGCTGGACTTATCACAGAGAAAGGAACTTCAGGTGAGGAGATGGCTCCATGAGATCCAGGTGTGGGGCATTTTCTCAATTACTGATCAAGGTGGGGGAGGGCCCATTGCAGGTGGTACAATCTCTGGGCTGGTAGTCTTGGGTTCTATAAGAAAGCAAGCTGAGAAAGCCAGGGGAAGCAAGCCAGTAAGCAGCATCCCTCCATGGTCTCTGCATCAGCTCCTGCTTCCTGACCTGCTTGAGTTCCAGTCCTGACTTCCTTTGGTGATGAACAGCAGTGTGGACATGTAAGGTGAATAAACTCTTTTCTCCCCAACTTGATGTTTGTGCAGGATTAGAAACCCTGACTAAGACAGTCTCATAACATCTGTACACTGCACCAGTATATACTGCAGGCAGGTCACTGTTGTAGACGGCAGAGTTTGTAGTTGAATAATGGTGGTGGTTTGAATAGTAATGGTCCCCATAGACTCATAGATTTGAATGGTTGACCACCAAGGAGCGGCACTATTGGGAGATGTGGCCTTGTTTGAGTGGGTGTGGCCTTGTTGGGGGAAGTGTGTTACTAAAGATAGGCTTTGGGGTTTTAAATGCTCAAGCCAGGCCCAATATCTCTCTCCCTCTTTCTCTGCTGCCTAAGGATCCAAATGTAGAACTCTCAGCTCCTCCCTGCCACCATGTCTGCCTCTGAGATGCCTGCCATGATAATAAAGGACTAAACCTCTCAACTGTAAGCCAGTCCCAATTAAATGTTTTCTTTTATAAGAGTTTTCGTGGTCATGGTGTCTCTTTCACAGCAATAGAACTCTAAGACAAGGTGGCAGCGTTTGTAGCTGGGTGACACTGATGATTGCTTTTCTCCTCTAGCACTATGCAAAGTGCTTCCAGAACCACAATCAATCAGGAGAGGTAAACCTTCTAGCGGGGTACAGGCTCGACTTCTCCGTGTTCAGTGACATAAGTAAGTGTTGTCTTTAGCAGTATGACCTTACCATCAGGCAGAGAGGGTTAAGCAATAGCCTTCACAATAGGCAGTGATGTTTGGTGATTTCTATGGGACCCTTCTAGCCAACAACCCAACAAGATATAACCTATACCTAGTACTGGAGGTTTTAGTTGATGGTTTAAAATGTCTAGTAGGAGCACCATCTTGTAGTGTGCAGTTTTTGCTACCCAGCTTTAACTTCCAGGTGGACCACACTACCAGCTCTGCCCAGGTTCCTTCAGATTCACAGATGAAACACACACACACATTAGCTTATTTTTCAACCTACCTTATTGGCTCAATTGCTGGGCACTTCTAATTTCTCTGAGCTATATCCGTGCCCTTCCCAATACTATTAGTTCAGCACCCTAAATCTGTCTTCAACTTTAGTTGCTCAGTTACCCTTCTCCTTGTCCAGCAACCCAAACCTGTCCTCAGCTTTAGTTGTGTTTCTAATCTCCTGCCTGAGGAAGCGGCCTATGACTACTCTGCCCAAGATCTCACACGGCTGGACACCTTTTCTCATTCCAAAGAATGGTGAAATCTCCCTTCCTCTTCCTGCAGCCCTTAGCCTGCCTGCAGGGACCCAGAAGTCCTGCCTCTTTCCTTCCAACCAGCAATTGGCCCCTGGCATCTTTATTGATCAATCAAGAACCAACAGGAAATAGGACCTTAGCATCAGAACCACCCCCTACATCTCATCTTTCTGTCCAATAAAATTTAAAAAAAAGTTTTCTCCCATACATAAATTGAACAAAACCATAACAATCATGTAAACTATAAAATATGATATACAATAGCATCCAGTCCATCATATTTGTCAATTAGATAAAGTACTCTACCATAATTCCTAACTTAAAGAATTATGATTCTACCCCTGGATTATGTTTAGATTTCAGCCTGTAACACCATCTGAAAGCCATGTCTTCCACTCTATAATGTCTCTCTCAATGTTAAATAACTTGAGCTCAATTATGAAACTAAAAACAGTGTTCATTCCCATCAGAAATCTGAGAACAAATTAAATATTACCTGAGTATATAGGAAGCACCAAACATGGCTTCAAAAACTTAAAAAATTTATAGAGACAGCTGACTACCTGTACAGGCCCTAAATTCTTATAATGTTGGAGCATCTGTCTTCAGCCTTTAGGACCAGAACCATCTGGCAGACCTTTGTAAAGCAGAATTATGAAGGACTGCTTACCCTGTATTGGCAGAGCTATCAATCAGCTATTCCACAAAGTGTGTCCTATTTCTGCAAACTATTTTGTCTGCAGATAATATATGCTATTTTTGTCTAGCTACCTTGCCACAATAAGCAACCTCACATGGAGATAAAGATGCTCAAACCTTCTTGAATAGGAAAAGGGAAACTGTCCAGAACAGACATGTCTCATTGCCAAATGATTCTTTTTTTTTTTTTTTTTTTTTTGGTTTTTAAAGACAGGGTTTTTCTGTGTAGTCCTGGCTGTCCTGGAACTCACTCTGTAGACCAGGCTGGCCTCGAACTCAGAAATCCGCCTGCCTCTGCCTCCCAAGTGCTGGGATTACAGGCGTGTGCCACCACGCCCGGCCTGCCAAATGATTCTTAATAATGAAATAACATTAAATGTCACAGTCTGTGGATTTCTGATGTTTTTGAAGGCTATCTATATAAAGTATCTTGAACTATTAAACCTTAGCTAGGCCATTTATATTTGAGTAAATTGAAGGTACTTTATTATATTTAATTTAGACTCTAACATAACCATACGTTTATTATCTGGCCCTTATTATGTTACTTAAAACAGTTTGTAATAGCGGCTTTTAGAATACTGTGTCAGGGGCTAGAGAAATAACTGACTCAGTGGTTAAGAGCACACAATGCTCTTCCAAAGATCCTGAGTTCAAATCCCAGCAACCACATGGTGGCTCGCAACCATCCATTACAAGATCTGACTCCCTATTCTGGAGTAAATAAATAAATCTTTTTTAAAAAAAGAAGTACTGGGTCAAAGCCTTGTATTCTTAAATGAGTTGCATAAGCACAATGCCTCTCTAATAGTAACAATATTAATCTCAAATTTTGTACCAAGAAATTCACACCAATAAAAACCTTAAATCTGGATCAATATAAATTCTGTACCAATGTAAGAAATTATAACTTTAATTTGTATCAATTATAAAGAGTTCTATCAATTAAGATTATGGCTACACAATGCTTTGTTCAAGAATAAAATTTAGTAGTCCATCCCATCTATTTCTTCCCTGTTCAAAATTATGATCATTTATAAATTATCCCTCAAAATGACAAACTATAATTTGTAAAATAACCATTACCAGACATCCAAACGCAGGGAACTGGACTAACAACTCTTCACAGCTTCTTCCTGCTGAGTAGGGGTGATGAGAAATTCTCTAATGCGGTGAGGTGGGGTAGAAAAACTAGAATGACTGGTTAGTCTTAAGAAAGCTAGCTTTAGCATCTATTATCCAGTCTCTGCATATTTGGAAGGCTTGGGCTTGACTGAAGTTCTGACTGAATCTGTCTGAAAGGCTGAATGAGTTAAGATGACCCGGAATCAGCAGCAATCCTAAAGCTGTTCTGGAAACAAGGACAGCATCAGGAAGCAGGGGGCTAGAACAGCAGGTCAGTTCAGCATCAAAGCAGATGAGTCTCGCCAGAGCTGTGCATTCTGCCATATATGATTCTTACAACCAAAAGTTTAGTAAGATTTTCATATGGATTGTATGGGGTGCACAATTTTAAGGATAAAATTCTACTTGTTTGAGCAGGTGAAAGACACCTGTCTTTTTTATGAGTTAATTTTATCAATAACCAATTGTAATAAGTCTTCATTCATGCCATGTAAAGGATGACACAATAAATCTTTACCTGTCCTGTTTGATTTTCTCAAACTTTTCTAGTTCTTCAGGGGGACTCCTTATCCATATCACTCTGGAAGGGGCCCAAAGCCTCTTCTCCTTTCCTGTCAACAGAAATTCAGAGCCTCTCTTTCAAAATAACAAGTCCTTGGGTCCAGTAACCAGAAATCATTAAACGTTTAGTTTGACCTCTCTTCCAGAGGAATTTTAATATAACCACCAAACTCATAACCACACTCATTTTGATAAATAAAACAATTCAAAGTAAATAAAGCAATCTAAACAAATATTAACCAATGAGACGGTACTTCAGTTTCTCCTGCCCTGACCTTCATGAGATCAAGGCCTAAATTATTTATTTAATATCTCTGTCTATTTAGTGTATGAGCCTATTTTCAGGCTCTCTATTTATATAATTTTCAAGGCCTAAATTTCTACTGTCTGAGATAGGAGAGGAGAGGCAACCTACCCCCTGCCTTCAATCTAATTTTTAAGATCGAATGCCTCAATATTTTTATTTCTCTGTAATTAACTTCAATTAAATTCCCTTCTGCCTACTGCATAAGGCTATTTGCAGGTTCTATTTTAGTCACACAAGAAAAAGAAATCCCAGAAATTCCATGAGTAGACAATGTTCAAAGATCATGATAAATTGTCCTGGCAAGACTTACATATCTTTAAGTTCATTCATTCTCCCTAACTTCTCTCTTCTATGGAGCTTAATATTTGCTGTGTACCAACTGGCTCTCTACCTCTTAAGCTCTTTGTATCAGTTCTGAGTCACAGGAAGAAATCCCCATGTGCTTCTGGCAAAATCTGTATCCCTTGTATCCTTAAAAACAATTAAATCAAATTTTAAAAATCTATCCTTTGATTACCTGCTTGTAGGAAGCAGGCAGGTTTTATTGTCTCTCACTGCCTTCCTCCTAGAAGCAGCCTGACTACACAGCAGGAGTTCCCAGCCTCTCTCTGGTAGCAGCTATATTCCTTTGTTCTAGTGCTGGAGCCACTTGACTAGACCCAGCTCTATGCAGAGTGATTTTCCCCTCTTCCTAGACTTATATCATATTTGCATGTGTGTATACCATTCAAGAATTCCTAAATTAACAATGGATCTTGCTCAAGATCTCACATGGCTGGTCAACTTTTCTCCCCCTGAAGCATGGAGAAATCTCCCTTCATCTTCCTATGTCTGGAGGCGGGGAGCAGGAAGTCCTGCCTCTTTCCATCCACCCAGCAAATGGCCCCTAGCATCTTTATTGACAGATCAAGAACCAATTGGGGAACAGGATCTTAACATCACCATCTCCCCCATTATTTGGTGACTCCACTTAGACTCCTTCCATACATGTTAGGGTGCCTCTACAGTGGTTTCCATGTGGCTTTTCAAAATACCTTAGTGTTAGTTGCCTGTCCCTTCTTTACCCTGTTCTCTCATCCCCCTCCCCCATTTAAATCTTCTCGTTTTACTTTTCACCTTACATCTTTATAACACAATGTTCATTTCCCCTTCCTTGGAAGATAACCATCCCCAATCCCTTACTAGCTGCCTAGCCTCTGTGGTTATTCTGATCAAAATACACATATCTAATGCTTAAAAGTCCATGAGTATAAATGGGCTTTTGCTTTAAATGCTCAAAAATCCATGTGTAAAAGAAAACATACAATATTTGCCTTTTTGAATCTGGGTCACATCTCTCAAAGTGATAGTTTAAAGCTACCTCCATTCACTTATAAACCTCATATTTTCATTTATCTTAACAAATGAGTAACATTTCATTGTGTAAATGTACCCACATTGTGCAAATGTATCCACCAGATTGTGTAAATGTATCCAAATGCTTAAATGATACATGTCTTCCTTACATGTCAATAGTCAATAGACATCTCAGCCTTTTCCAGTTTCTATTATGAATAGAGCAGCAATGAGCATGGATGAGCTAGTGTCCCAGGAGTAGGATGGAGCCCTTGGGGTACATACCCAGGACAGTATAGCTAGCTGTATCTTATGGTATATTGTGTTTCTGCTTTTTGAGGAACAAAATCTCCACCCTGCTTTCCATAGTGACCACCCGAGACTGCACTCCCACCAGCAATGAGCACGCATCCTCTTTCCTAGCCATCTCACTAACTTGTGTTATCATTTGTTTTGGCCAGTGTCACTGATGTAAGATAAATTTTCAACAAATTTTCAATGTAGTCTTAATATGCATTTCCCTGGTGGCTAATGATATTGAAATTTGTTTCCCAGCCTTTTGTGTTTCACCGGTTCAGAACTGTTTACTTCTATAGCCCATTTAAAATAGGGTTATTTTCTTTATGTTTTTACTTCTTTGTATATTCTAGATTTCGACCTTCTATCAAATGCATAATTGGTAAAGTTTTTTTCACATTCTTGAGGATGCAAATTTGTTTAAATGATACTGTACAGAAGCTTCCTGAACTTGTGTGTGTGTGTGTGTGTGTGTGTGTGTGTGTGTTTGGTTTTTCAAGACAGGGTTTCTCTGTGAAATCCTGGCTGTTCTGGAACTCGCTTTGTAGACCAGACTAGCCTTGAACTCAGATGCACCTGTCTGTGCTTCCCAAGTGCTGGGATTAAAGACATGAGCACCCACTGCCCAGCTTCATGCACTATTTTCAATTACCAAGATATAAAATTTGCCTAGGTTTGCATCAATAGATAAACAGATAAAGAAAATTAATATGTGTATAATGTATAATTTTATTCAACAAAAAAAAATATTTTTGTAGGGCTGGAGAGATGGCTCAGCGGTTAAGAGCACTGACTGCTCTTCCAGAGGTCCTGAGTTCAAATCCCAGCAACCACATGGTGACTCACAACCACCCGTAATGAGATATGAAGCCCTCTTCTGGTGTGTCTGAAGACAGCTACAGTGTACTTACATATAATAATAAATAAATCTTTTTAAAAAAAATTACTTTTGTAGGGAAAGGGATGAGACTGAAGATAAGTAAATTTAACAAAATACACACACACACACACACACACACATGCATTTACTTGCACAAACAAAAGGTAGACCATTTAAGGGCAGAAGGGTCAGCAGGGAGGCACAGCATGGGAAAGAGAGAACGATGGATGCAGAGCAGAAGGGAAAAATACAGTGAGCCGTGTCTGAAAATCTTAGAATGAAACCCACCATTTTTATAACTAAGACTTATGTTCAAGGATAAAAAAGTGTAGGAGCTGGAGACGGTGGCTCGGCTGTTAGGAATACTTGTTGCTCTTGCAGAGAGCCCAGGCTTAGCTCCCAACTGACTGTACCCTGCTCCCAGGGGGCACTAACGCATGTGCATATACAGCATACCTGCTGCCAAAATAGTCAAACATGGAAAATACAAATAAAGATTTTTAATTTTTAAATCAATATATGTCAGAAAGGGGACCTTTGTCCTGAAAGAAACAGAGTGAAATGTTAGACTAAAAACAAAAAACAAAAAAAGTCAGCTCTTGGAGCCGAACAGCTCACGTTTGGCTATGTGATGTGTGATTTGAGGGCTTCATTCACATTGGCATTAGGCACAGAATATTACCAGATACTGTTTGAGTTTGAAGGTTTATAAACTATGGTGACAAAAAAAAGCACTCAATTTTGTATATACAAAATACTTTTGTAATAAATGAGAGAAATGCTTGTTTATATTAAACAGCCGTTGTCTTTTAAAGCATAGATCAAATAATATTAAATATTAATATTGATTTAATAAAAATATACCCTAACTAGCAGCCTTTATTAAGCATCCATAAGGCAGATTTCTAGGGCTGTTCTCTTTTCAAATTATTCTCAAAGGCGGAGGAAGCCTTTGTTTTCCTGGGCTTTGCTGCCCCCTTTCGGAAACTAAGCATACTACAGAAATCAGAATGTTTTGAACAAAGCTCTTCACAGATCAGTTGCCTCTCAATCCAGCAGTGAACTCTCACCCCTTTTGAGTTATCATCAAAGAGTTATTTGCTTAAATATGTCTCCCACTCCCATGATTCGAATTTCTTGCACAATTCTTGGCATCAATAATCTATCTGAAATAATTCGTGGGTCAGCTGTCACATCAAGTCCCTGGGCACAGGTGCTGCTGTCCAGGAAAATAAGCAGGGAGTCAGTGCATGCTCTGATGACATGCACAGTTCACCTGAGTGCGGAGTGATGAGCAGCATGGGTCGTGGGTGCTGCCCTATTGTAAAGACCACACAGTCAAAGGAGCCTGTTGTCAAAGAACTAGCAGGAGCCAGTCAGGTGAAGAGGAGCCCATGAACCGTTCTGAAAAGCACCAACTGGATATGCCAAGGCAGGGCATCCAGTTCAGGTAACAGCAAGAGAGGAAGTGAGTTGGGCATGGTGACGCACACCTGTAATGCCAGTGCTAGAGGGCTAGGCAGAAGGATTTCCAGTTTGAGGTCAGTTGGGGCTACCTTGTCTCAAAACAGAGAATATATTCTCTTGGGTAGAGAGCATGTGTGTTAAGTGTGAGGCCAGTGTTTCAGTCCCTGGGTTGCGTATTTTTAAAATATGTAATTATTCTACAATACCAAGACCAAAACTCAATTTCGGCACTTAAGACTGGAATACTAACTGTATCCATTGGTGATATCAGCTTGCAGTCAAGACAGTGCCAGCTGGTTACATGCCATTCTCAACCTCCCAGAACCTTTTCTCCTCCACACAGCAGGAATAAATATCTACTTCTGAAGGCCACTAACGAAAAATAAATGAGCGGTGGATATTTGTTCATAAATTATAAAGCATTAACCATATGGAAGTCATGCTGCTTATTAAATACAGGGTTTGGTTTTTTTTTTTTTTTCCTTTAAACAGAAAGGTCCTAACTATGAGGACCTTCTTGTCTGTTTTTAAGAAAAGAATGCATGTATCAGAGGCTGGCCTTAAACTACTTATGTTGGGACTGGAGAGACAGTTCAGAGGTTAAGAGCACTGGCTGCTCTTGCAGAGCTCCTGAGTCCCAGAATGAGCTTATTTGAGTCGTTCTCAAAGTGTTCTCCTCAAGCCATAAAATCTCCTTCATCACAATAGAAATAATAAATAATAGAATAAAAATAAGATTATAGCAGGATGCTGGGATGTTTAACACAATCTCAGTACCTCTCCACTTAAGATTACCACTTACTGAGGAAAAAACTATTATGTCCATTCCATGAATTGAAAAACTGAGATCAACTTGCCCCAGGTCACACAACCAGGAGTTGCCATACCAGGTTCTAAATTCATGACTAACACCAAAGCCAGTGAGCCTGCTCCGTGGTGGCACCGTCTTCTCTGCCCTCACATGCTCCCGAAGGAGGTCCTACACCTGTGCATGAGTGAGCAACACTATGTGGACTCGGTGGGGGTTTTGCTCGTTTCAAGAGCACATCAAGCTGGAGAGGGAAGTGCCGGGACAGGTAAGGGAGAAGCTGGGGGGGAGGGATTGGGGCTGAGTCATCAAAACCTTACACACATGCACCAAGCTCTCAAAACAACTTTTAAAAAACATTGAGAACAAAATACTCGATGTGCTATACTTCTATCAGCTCCATTTACACAGCCTGGACTCTCCCTTCAGCACTGGAAGACAGCTTTGCTGAATTACACTATGACTGACTTTAGATGGAAGTTAAAGACCTGCTCATTCTACTCAACTTTTCTCAATTTTTAACTTGAGGCAGAGAGGCAGTAATGATACACAAAGAATAAACAACTTACCACTTGCAGACACCGCCCCCCCCCAAGCAGTTTCCAGAATAACACTTCAGATGAACCCCCAGCCCCAGAGCCTCTCAGCTAATTTCTTTTAAAATGTCCTTCCCATGCCTGAGGGTCTGCGGTAGAATACCTGCAGCATGCTTGAGGTCCTGGGTTCCATCCCCAGCACCACAAATAAAACCCTGCCTACTTACTAATCAGACTATAAGACACAAAGTGTGTATCCAACATGTCACAATGCCCAAAACAGACCACTAGCAAATCTCCAAACTTTCTACTATAGACACTAAACATGCCACTGTCCTTCAGGCTTATAAATCCTGCCTGCCTGGCAAAGCCAACGTCTCAGCAAGTCATGCTCAGCTCAGTAGCTTCCTCTAGGAAGACAAGTATCAGGGGAACTAAACACACAGGGTTGGTCTTTCAAAGGAAGGGAAGCGTAACTTGGGAGCAAACGTGACCTTGGCATTATCATGTCTCATCTTTTACTTGCTTTGTGCTCCGCAGCTTCCGTTCCACAGAACTTACGTGGCCATGCACCTAAGGCTGGCAGGTGTCTTAGGTTATTTGCTATGTATTGCCTCTAATTGCTTTGCAGGCATTATTGCTTAAAACAAGATGCTTTCTATAGACTCCATACTTCAGCAGTCCTACTTGAAGCCGGAGGCTAAACAAGCACATTGGCCTGGGCCTGACCCCAGACTTTGGAAGGCCTGAACTACAAATTTCCAGTCAAAACCTCAAGTCTGAAGCTAGCTGTCTCTCAACCCAAAGATTTCACCCAAAAGGACCAAAAAAAAAAAAAAAAAAAAAAAAAAAAGCGGTGCCTAGAGGCAAGGAGATGGGGTGTTCCTTGCACCTAAGCCAAAATTAGAGATGCATTTATAGGCCATCCCCCACGTAGGATTTTCTGGCCTAAACTGTTAGTGCAGAAACAAGAGTAATTCTGGGACTGCTATAATGGATCATTTAACTGTTCAAAATGTAAACACCACTGGAAACCTGAGCCAGACTGCTGTTGTGGGAGATGATAAAGAATGAAAATCGAGCTCGCACATTCCGTGCTTGTGCCTGCAACTCTGCCTCAGCGGCCTGGCCAGCCATGCACTTGTAGGCAATGGCCGTGGAGACTCTGAGAACTCCACAGTTTCTCCACCCAGCTCCCTAGGTTCCCACTGGAGGGTGGCTACCGTGCCAACTCTGTGCTTCAAATCCCCCACGGCCTTTGTGGTACACATCTGACAAACCCACGCTCTACCGCGGCATCTTTCTCTCTTGAACCCAGGTCAAGCTGCTGTGTGAAGGAAAACACAACACACACTTAGTTCAGAAACAATGGTAACTCCCTCTCTGGACGCAACAACTAAAACCTAATCTTGTATGCCTTATTAAAATCTGATTCCTCTGTTGGTGAATCCTTGTGGATCCACCATGATACCAGGAAAATCTAGCAGCTACATCTTACCCATCCATATGCTGTTTCTGTTCCAAAAAGACCTCTCTCCTGCTTCCTCTCTTCCTCGGTCCAACCCGGAAGTCCCTCCTACTCACCCAGTGATTGGCTCCTTTATTCATTAGGGGATTGGTTCACAAGAACAGCACCAGACCCAGCCACAACAGACTACTTATCTGATAAACCTGCAATTATCTTCTTCCAACTTATTTCAGTTTTATTAGCTATTTGGCAGGGTCTTATATATGCTCCAAACAGGAAAACTTATGACCCTCCTGCTTCTATCCAAGTGCTAAGATTCTACCAAGTGCTAAGATTACAGGCCTGTGCTCATGCCCAGCTCAGTTTCTTTCATGAAGGAAAACATTTCCTAACATTTAGTTTCACTTGCTTGACCAACAACCCAAAGAGCTCCATGTAGTTAAAATGGTAAACCACAACAGAGCAAACACAGAATTATACCATAGAGAGTCAACTAAGATTAAGAACTGGTATACTAAGACTTTAGATATAATAAGTTTTATTTATCTGGTGGTATTGATGCTCACAGGGCACCATACAACAAATTTTAAAAATACAATATAAAAAAAAAAATCAAACAGCCAAAGAAATATTAATTCCATCAGAGGGCAATGGCCCAGAGGAAAAAAACAAAAGCCCAGAGAAAAACCCACCCTCTGTCCCCTAAAGAACATTAATTCCTCCTGCCTAAGTTTCACCGTAAGAAACATCAAAGTGCTAAAGAAAAGGTCTTTGAGAAGAGTTAAAACTTGACATAGCATCTTTCACAAGGGTTTATCCCAAAATGCTTCCCTTATTTATTAAGAGCATTTTACAATCCAAACATCTTTGAGCATTTATTTGGTCCTAATCTTGAGATTGCAGCCTTTGGTGTTTTTCTCCTTATCCATTCTCAGATTACCTCCATCACGAAAATGTCACTTAAGGGATAAGCAGTCTCCTCTGATCTGTATTTCTACTGCAAAACTTATTATCCATAAACAGCAAGGAGCTAAACAAACTTAAGTATTTTAATTAATAATGCAATAAAAATTTCCAAGTGATTTAAAATCAAAATTTAACTTTGAGAAGAACTATACTCATGGGTTATTTGAAATCAACTATACAAAACAACATTTAAAAGTGCGTAAGGTATAGCTAGAAAATTTCTAAGAACAGGAAAATGGTTTACTACACAGTGATAGTCAGACCACATCAGAGGAACAAGGATCCGTGTTCTGGCATGGAACAGTTAATGCTCAGTATCCATCCTATCCTCATCTAAGCCTCCCCCAGTCTTCCCTGTTACCGCTCCGGGAAGTCTGAGGGTGGTGCAGTCATGGGTCAGTCATCCTGATGGCAGAATCTATTTCCTTTTAGAATCCACACAAGTACAGAGGGAGACAAAAGAGTGATGGCTAGAAAGGTTTTAAAAAACGTGAAATCTGGGGCGTAAATTTTAAAAAAAAAAGATTCATTAGTTGCCCCCAAACATTAAAATAGCCCCTCAATGCTTGGTCTTTGTGAACTAAAGAGCATTTTGGTTTATGCTCACACTTACACCAATACAGTATCTGACTGCTACATACAAACTAAGCAATCTAGCACTTCTGCATCTGCCATGACACAGCATCTTGGTACCTAAGGGCTCTGTGCACACCCTTCTACTACAGGACAGGTGAGGGCCAAACCATATGCACCTTCCCAGCCCCTGAATCGGCAGACATCGGCTAGCATTCAGCAGGTGTTCAACAGCTGCTTCTAAATAAGCTGATTAGAGGCATACCACAAAAGCCCGAAGACTGTCCTCCAGACAGGCATTTCTTAAACAGCCTCACTCCCAACAGGAAGTATACTGTTGTGAGGTACAGACAGCTCCTCCACTTTATAAGCACAGGCCATCAAAGTTGGACATAACGTAAAATACATCCTTGATGTCTGTTCATAAAGCATTTTGAGAAATCAATAGGTGAAAGGTGCTATGTAAGTACAAAATAATACTCAAGACAGTTCAAAGTGCTACTTTTCTATGGTGATGGAATGGTTATGCTACATTGAGGGGAAGGGAGCACCCCCAAAGCTACTCTTTTCATCATCAATAAAACAATGGACTTTTGACAAACAGGCCATCACTATATAGTTTGCGTTCTGCTAACTATGTTCCATAATAAACTAGGTGACAGAATATGAAATTAAGCCACTTATTCTACACAAACCAGTACTTTACCAAAGTTTTGCATTTTACAAGTCATATTCAAAAAACACACACAAATTAGCATTTTGTACACGAATGTTTATTTCTCAATTAAACATTCCCTTTAAACACAAGGAATGAATTCTAAATCTTCATAAAGATGAATAAAAAATGATATCCCTCCAGTATAGTGTGTATAATCACTGTCCTTGGTCACTACTGGCATTTACTGTTTAACATCAAAAAACAAAAGTTATTTAAAAATCATGCTACTGGATTTCTACCCCTCCACTATGATCAGCTCTGCACTGATCTGCAATGTTTTACAAGTTTATATCATCAGATCGAAGCAAGTTTAAGGTGTGAAACAGCTGTATTAGACACAAAATAAAGTTACAAGATATAGTCAAGTTCGTAGCGAATATAGGTGTTCTTATCATCATTGTAGATTCTTGGGTAATGTGCTATAAGAGCATCCTGGGAACCAATGTAGATGGAGTTGTAAATTTTCCAATATACATCTCTGACTTTCCGAGCTGGATGAAACAGACCCTAGAATAATAAATAAAAGGTAGAGTTATACTTCTATTTTCAAGGGGGAAAATACTCTAATATGACTATAAGCTATAAATATTATTAGAAATATTTTATTTTAGCTGGCATGATGGCATACACCTTTAATCCTAGCACTCAGAAACAGAAACAAGTGGATTTATCTAGTTCAATGCTGGCCTGGTCTACATCCACGGCAGCCAAGGCTACATAGTGAGGCCCTGTCTCAAAAAATAACACAGAAAACCTACAAGCACTTACTTTGAAGAGGGAAGGAAAAAAAATCTGGAAACTGTACAACAAAACTATGGTAGGTAAACACAAAATCTAATTTCTATCTCAATACAGAACTGTCTTCCACATGGTAATTAGGGAATGACTGACTTCAATATTAAGTACATTTTTAAGCAATTCCTGCATAAAAACAACAACAACAACAACAAAAAACACCCGCATTTAACCTACCTGTAAGCAATACTGCAACATTCTGCATGGTCCAATAGCAACCCTCAGGCCCTCCAGAGCTCCCATAACTGCCTGGATTACATGGGGAGATGTCTCAAACACATTAGGCCACACATAGTTCAGTAAGTGATTCAGAGAATCTTCACAGCCAAATCCATAAACACCAAGTGACATGTGTTGTACCACTGCACTAGCTGTCTGTCTGTGTACAAGGTCCCTGTAATGGAAGGGAAAAGTCTCTTTAAATTAGTCTCATTTTTATAAGAAATATTCACTTGTGCCAGGCAGAGGTGGCACACGCCTTTAATCTCAGCACTTGGGAGGCAGAGGCAGGCGGACTGCTGAGTTCGAGGCCAGCCTGGTCTACAGAGTGAGTTCCAGGACAGCTAGGGCTACACAGAGAAACCTTGCTGGAAAAACCAGGAAAAAAAAAAAAAAACAGAAAAAGAAAAAGAAAAGGAAAAGGAGGAAGGAAGGAAGGAAGGAAGGAAGGAAGGAAGGAAGGAAGGAAGGAAGGAATATTCACGTGCACATTAGGAACAAATTTAATTACTCCTCAACATTTGACTCTCAGAAGTTAATATTTAAAATTCTGTAACCTTAAATATTTGATAGTTAAGTCACAAGTCAAAATTAAATTTGCTCTCAAACTGGTATGGTTTCATTCAAAAATTCAGCTTAAGAGAAAAATCAATTAGGTTTTCAAATTTGCATAAATAACATGTTTATCTCTAACAGCATCTGAATTCAGGACATATCAATCTATTATTCACACTAACTATTCTGGGTGCAAACATAAAATAAAATAGTGCTCATGCATTCTACCAAAATATTAACAACCTCTCAAAGGCATTAGGAAAAAAAAAAAGCTGAACTGCAACACTATAATTTGCTATCTAACTTATTCAATAAAGTTTCAATAAGTTTTCCAACTGAAGAGGTATTCTTTTTAGTAATTTGCAAGTGAATTACCCTCAACTTGCAGTTTTTTTTAAATTTCTTAAGAACTGCAAACAATCCATCTTCAAAGCACTGTAATATAGATAGAAGCAACAAATATTATGAACTCCAAAATTAAAAACTGAAAACCATTCTAAAAGGGTTGAGATCACAATAAAGAATGTAAGAAGCACAGAAAATTATTCTGATGATTAATCTTACATGAAAATTACAAAAAGTAGATTTGACAGTTTAAATTTTCCAAAAATAAATTTGACATATTAACTGGGTATATGAAATTCAAATATATATTTGCAGTATTAAATACAATATTTAAGAGCCTTTTTTCTTATGAATAAAGAAAGTTCTGCCAAATTTTCAATTCTACTATCAGATTTATTTGCAGTCGGTATGAAGAGACAAGTTTTCTTTTCACAAAATTCCTTCCATTCACAACAAAACTTTTAACCTCAAGCCATTCTCAACAGTTGTACTGTTCAGGAATGCCTCACTAAGAAGCAGTATGAGGGAGAAGCAAGGAGATTTACTGCTATTTTGTTTGGTCCCAGAAAGGTAGCCTCATACAAATGTGATTACTAATATGACTCCATAACTTATATCTGTACTTCCTAGTAACTTACTAATTCTGTTTCTAAAGTGAACTTTATGAAGGTCACTAAGTGACTTTGGCTATACTACAGACTGAATCCAGGGCTTCATGCACAACAAAAATATGCCTTACCATTGAACTACAACCCCACCTAATTTTCAAAATGTTGTTTTGAGGCAGGGCAGTCTTACTTAATATGTTGCACAGGTTGGCATGGAAATTTTCAATCCTTCTGCATCAGTTTCTGTAGTATCAGGATTACAAGCTATATTGTGGCTGGTTTAGTAAACACTTTAAGCTGTATACTAAAGTAACCAGCTAAAAACGTAAGCAGTCACTGAAACTACTTGCACCTGACTTACACTTTCCTTTGTAATCTTGTTAGGTACAATTATTTTCTGAACCTCAGTGTAGAGAATAAAATGTAAGACTATCAAATACTGCAAAAGTAGTATTGAACTAATAATAGCTATCATCTGAACACTGGGGGCCTGTAGAGGAAAGACTATGACTCTGGCAAACTATCTTCATCTTCAATATAAGGTTAAAAAACTGCAGATCTACTGAGAATAAAGCCCGTTTGGTAGAACACTGGCTTAGCATGTATGCATGGAGCCCGGGGTTATAGACAGTGCCAAATAAAACCAGTCATGGTGGTACGTGTCTATAATCCCAACACTCTGAAGGTAGAGGGATGAGAAATGAAGTTTAAGGTCATGTTCAGCTACATAGTAAGTTCGAAGCCACCCTGGGTGACCTGAGAGTCTCAAAAACAAAACTAGAAGCTTCTCTGCCATACTAATTCATGGTCACCTTTTATTCCCTAATTGTTTTAAAAAACAGTAAATCAGTTACTATTATTTCAAAATCTACTTTGCTTAACACATATACAAAGAGATTAACTAGGGCAAGGAACCTGGAAGAGAAAATCTGGGTACCCCACTATAACAAATACTAAGGTAAAAAATTACTTATTATGTGAAATAATACACAGTAATATTTCTTCTTTAACAATACAACATTTAAAAGTTATCTTAGTAAACTCTAAAATGAAGCATAATTGTTAATTATTTTTCTGCATTTACTTTAGTCACTTACCTATCCATCAATGCATCCTCAAGTAGAGGCGTTACAGCGTAGATGTAGTCTTTCCCCATTTCACCGATATACTCAAACAAGAAGGAGAGTGATTTTAACACTCCATTTTGAACATTAAGCTCAGGAACTCTGTATTCATTCATTAAGGCAGGGAGTACTGTGAAGGGTGAGCATGTTTCAGCAACAATGGCTATTGCTACAGTCGTACAAACCCTGTTCTGCCTTTCCTGAACTTTGAGGTTGTTTAAAAGTGTAGCCAATACATCGTGAGGGCTAAAAAGGAAGAAGAAATACATCAGCATTATCATACTTATTAAATTTGTTCTCAAAGAATACAAAAACTGCAAGGGAATGGAGAAACAGCAACTTTCTGATAAAACATAGTACTTTCTCATCACTAGGACTGTGGTTTTAAAATGATGACGTTACAACTTCCAAAAATAAAAAGGCTAAAGAGAAAAAGGTGTTTAAAAAGAAAAAAAAAAAAAAGCTTCAGGGGACAGCGACCCCGTAGGAAGACCAGCAGTCTCAACCAACCCAGACCCCTGGGAGCGCCAAGAAACTAAGCCACCAACCACACAGCATACACTAGCTGGTCTGAAGCCCGACTGGGTCTAGCCTCAGTAGGAGAAGATGGGCCCAATCCTCTAGAGTCTTCAGGTCCCAGAGAAGGGGGATGCCTGTTTTGGGGTTTGGGGGGGAGAGCACCGTCTCGGAAGTATGGGGGAGAAGGAACAGGATGAGGAACTGCGGGGGCTGGGAGCAACGACTGGAATGTAAATAAAGGAAGGAAAGAACAAAACCAGGAAAACAAGGAAAAACCTTCATATAAATTGTCAGATTCATCTTAATGTTAATTCAGATAGACTCTTTTTACTCTTTAAATTTTTTGAAATACAAAGAAAGCTGGGTCTGGAGAGATGGCTCAGCAGTTAAGAGCTCTTCCGGAAGGTCCTGAGTTCAAATCCCAGCAACCACATGGTGGCTCACAACCATCCATAATGAGAACCGATGCCCTCTTCTGGTGAGTCTAAAGACAGCTACAGTGTACTTACATATAATATTAAATCAGAAGAAGAAGAAAGAAGAAAGGAGGAGGAGGAGGAGGAGGAGGAGGAGGAGGAGGAGGAGGAGGAGGAGGAGGAGAAGAAGAAGAAGAAGAAGAAGAAGAAAGAAGGGAGAAGGGAGAAGAAGGAAGAAGAAAGAAGAAGAAAGAAGAAGGAAGAAGGAAGAAGGAAGAAGAAATAAATAATAATAATAATAATAATAATAATAATAATAATAATAATCTGAATGGTCTAAATAGCCTCAAGAGCCAGGCAGTCTTCTAAATATAAGAATATCCAAAACTCTGGACTCGTAGCTCACACACATACAATCTGCTCCTCAGCTCCCCATTAGCCCACTCCCATGGTTTTCTTAAGCAGGGCCACCCTACTAGCCCTGGCTGTCTCCCACCCAGCTTTTACATACTCCTCTGCTAACACTTATAGGCAATGAAGCTAATCAATTTTGCACTGTATCTATTTGCAGCATTTTTTAAAATCACATCATCACTCACACAAACAGTTCTTCTATTCCTGAGAAATGAGAAGGGATGTATATCTATCCTGAAGGGAATGTTACTATCTAACTCATCAGACTTATTTATGTTTTTAGAAATTACTTCCCTTGCGGGGGGAGGGGGGGCGGGCGGGGGGGGGGGCTGGGAAGTGGTAGTGGCACACGCCTGTAATCCCAGCACTCTGGGAGGCAGAGGGAGGAGGATTTCTGAGTTCGAAGCCAACCTGGTCTACAGAGTGAGTTCCAGAACAGCCAGGGCTATACAGAGAAACCCTGTCTCAAAAAAAAAAAAAAAAAAAAAAAAAAAACAAGGAAAGGAAAAAGGAAAACGGAAAGGAAAAAGGAAAGGAAAAAGGAAAAAGGAAAAAGGAAAAAGGAGAGGAGAGGAGAGGAGAGGAGAGGAAAGGAAAGGAAAGGAAAGGAAAGGAAAGGAAAGGAAAGGAAAGGAAAGGAAAGGAAAGGAAAGGAAAGGAAAGGAAAGGAAAAAAAAGGAAAGGAAAGGAAAAGGAAAAGGAAAAGGGAAAAAGGAAAGGAAAGAAAGGGGGAAGGGGGAGGGGAGGGGAAGGAAGGAAAGAAAGAGAAGAGAAAAGAAAGAGAAAAGAGAAGAGAAGAGAAGAGAAGAGAAAAGAAAAGAAAAGAAAAGAAAAGAAAAGAAAAGAAAAGAAAAGAAAAGAAAAAGAAAAAGAAAAAGAAAAAAGAAATTACTTCCCAGGTGTTAAGTTTCCTTTCTGCTTCTGTGATAAAAACACTAGCCAAAAGAAATGTGGGGAAGAAAGGGTTTATTTCAGCTTCTTTTTTTTTTTAAAGGATTTATTCATTATTTTAGTTTAAATAAATAAGTGCTCTATCTGTATGTACACCTGTGTGCCAGAAGACAGCATCAGATCCCATTACAGAGGGTTGTGAACCACCACTTGGTTGCTGGGAATTGAACTCAGAACCTCTGTTAAGAGCGCTCTTAACCGCTGAGCCATCTCTCCAGCCCCTATTTCAGCTTCCTTCTTTCTATATCCAGGTCATAGTCTATCACTGAGGGAGGTCACAGCAGAGCCAAACAGCAACTGAAGCACAAACCCCGCAGGCATATTGCTTACTGGCTCACTTGTAGGCTCATGCTCAACTTGCTTTCTTACATACCACCCACATCAATCACGAATCAAGACAATTTCTCACAAGCATGGTCACAGGCCCATCTGATCTGTGCAATTCCTTGTCTCCCTAAGGTGACTCTGGGCTGTGTCCAGCTTCCAGCTGAAGCTAATTAGAACACTAGGAAATATACATCGACAGTCTCATTTTCTACAATTAACTGCTTTTCTCCAGTAAGTTCTGATGAAGAAAATAAAACCTAAGTGGATTCATAAAGCAAATAAATCTGTGAATCAGTCTTGGAATGATGGCAGTTTTAAAACCACAGAAAGTGAATATATGATATGAATTATATACAAATATTACATGTTGACCTGGGTTCAATTCCCAGTACCCATATGGCAGATGTCACCTGTGACAAGTTCCAGGGCTTCTGGCACCTTCACATACACAAATGAACATAAAACATAATGAAGGAAAAAAATATAAAAAGAGAAGGGCTGGATGCCTGGATCAGGGGATAAGAGCACTCAGCTGCTCGTCCAGAGGGCCCCAGTGTGATTTTCAGCACCCACAGGATAATTCTCAACCATCTGTAATTCTAAATTCCAATAGATCTAATACTTTCTTCTGGTTCCTAAGGATACAGGCACACAAGCAGCATACAAACATGTGCAGTCAGAGCACTTATGTACATAAAAATTAAATAACAAAAAGATTTTAAGTATGTTTAATACAAAAAAACCCTAATGTCTAGAATTTCATACATGCACATAAATGTGGTTTGATCAAATCCATCCCTCTTTCTCTCCTCTTACCTCTCTTACCTCTCCCTTCCTCTATCAGTCCTCCCCAACTTTATGTTCTCTCTTTTTTAAATCCACTGAGTTACAGCTGTACAGTGTGCTCAGTGGTAAAGAGCACTAGCTGCTTTTCCAGAGGTGCCAGGTTTGACTCCAGCATTCACATGACTCACAACCATCATACCTTCTTCAGTTCTAGAAAATCCAACTCCTGACCACCATTGGCAGCAAGTATGTACATGTGTACATACATGCACATACACGCATGCAAAACATTCAAAAGACATAAAATATACAAATCTTTAAAAAAATTAAATCTACTAAGTCCAGACAGTGCTACTAGTATGTGCATGGGTGTAGACATTCTACTGAAGAATGTGTAGACTTCCAGGGTCCACATCTCTTAAAACTGAATCTCTGAAGTCATCAATTGCTAATAGCTACCCAGATAGGGGCAAGACTTCCATCCATGCAAGTAGTTTGACTGACTTAATCTTGTCCTTGCGGTCATGACTGATTGAGTTCACGTGTGCAATTGCAATGTCATATCCAACAGTGTTGTTCTGCTGAAGATGCCTACTACCTCTGACATTTACGATCTTTACACCCCACTCTTCCAAAATGATCACCAAATCTAGAGGATAAGGGGTGTGATATAATTGTCCACTATCATGTTTAATGGGCAAAATAAACTGCACCCTAAATTTTTCATCTTTATACCCATAAATCAGTGTGCTTCTCAACCTTATCAGAGGTTGAGAATCTTATACGTGTCGAGTGCTGTCTGCATATGTTCACTGTCGGCACAGGGGATCAGATGCCCTGGCACTGGTTGTTTACAGTCAGGTTGTGTGAGCCATGTGGGTGGCTCCTCTGCAACATGGCCAGGGCTCTTCACTGAGGAGCCACCTTCCCAGGCCCAGAGAAGCCTCATTTCATTAAGAATAATTAAGACAGAGCCGGGCGTGGTAGCGCACGCCTTTAATCCCAGCACTTGGGAGGCAGAGGCAGGTGGATTTCTGAGTTGGAGGCCAGCCTGGTCTACAGAGTGGGTTCCAGGACAGCCAGGATTACACAGAAAAACCCTGTCTCGAAAAACCAAAAAAAAAAAAAAAAAAAGTAAGAAAGAATAATTAAGACAGAAGCCCACAGCCAGGCAGTGGTGGTGCACGCCTATAATCCTAGCACTTGGGAGGCAGAGGCAGGTGGATTTCTGAGTTCGAGGCCAACCTGGTCTACAGAGTGGGTTCCAGGACAGCCAGGGCTACACAGAGAAACACTGTCTCGAAAAACCAAATGAGAGAGAGAGAGAGGGAGGGAGGGAGGGAGGGAGGGAGAGAGAGAGAGAGAGAGAGAGAGAGAGAGAGAAAGAAAGAAAGAAAGAGGCCCACAATCTGATAATGTGTGTAAAAGACTGCATAATACTCATTCCTTAATATTTTAAGCACTATTCCAGCCAGGCATAATGGTACATGCTCTTAATGTGTTTTTGATCTCAGCACCGGGGAGGCAGAAACAGGCAGATCTATGAATTTGAGGTATGCAGCCTAGTCTTAAAAAAAAAAGAATATTCTAAAAAAGACCAACAAAAACTTGAATGTGCCTCTGAAAATATCTATATTTTGCTAGAGGAAATTATAAAGCCTTCTGTCTGAGTTAAATAAAAAAATTAAGAAAATATTTTAATAGGGAAAGGCAGGTCAGTAGTTATATAAAATGCTTTTTCTTCAAATGATTAACTATACTATGCCTCAAAAGATATGTCTGCATGAAAGTACTTCCCAATATAATAGGTTTATTTTAACCTATAAAAAAATACTCACCCAATAGCCTTTGCAATATAACCAAATGTATTGACGGTAGCTCTTCGAATAGCTTTTTTGTGAGCTTTTAAGAGCTCTAAAAGCTCAAAGCAAATCCTCATCCACTCTCTTGCAGATACATATTCAGCTCCCCTAAATTTAAAGAAAAAAGTACAATTAAATGAATCAATATGGTTATCAATGTATTTTGATTTTGTTTGTTTGCTTGTTTTTGTAGTTGGGGATAAAACGCAGGGCCCATGAATGCCAAATAAGGGTGGCAGATCTAAGTTCAAAGCCAACCTGGTCTGTACAGTTCCAGGCCAGCCAATGATACAGTCAGACCTTGTAGGGAGGGGGAGAGGAGGGGAGGGGAGAGGGGGGGGAGGGGAGGGAAGGGGAGGGGAGAGGAAGGGGAGGGGAGGGGGGAGGGGAGGGGAGGGGAGGGGAGGGGAGGGGGGAGGGGGAGGGGAGGGGAGGGGAAGGGGAGAAGAAGAGAAGAGAAGAGAAGAGAAGAGAAGAGAAGAGAAGAGAAGAGAAGAGAAGAGAAGAGAAGAGAAGAGAAGAGAAAGGGAGGGAGGGAGGGAGGGAGGGAGGGAGGGAGGGAGGAAGGAAGGAAGGAAGGAAGGAAGGAAGGAAGGAAGGAAGGAAGGAAGCCTGGCTTAGTTTTAAAACTCTACTGCTAAGACAGGCAGTGGTGGTACACGCCTTTAATCCCACTGAAGACAGCCTGGTCTACAGAATGAGTTCCAGGACAGCCAGAGATACAGAGAAACCCTGTAGGGGGGTATGGGGGGAGAGGGAGACACCCACACAAAACAAAACACTACACTGCTATTTCTATTACCACTCAAAGTGAAATCTTGATAAATCTAAAAAGAAATACTGCCTATACTTGAACTAAATATAAGAGTGTTGCTATGTAATCTGCTTACCTGTCAGCAATGCGTCCAACAAGATCAATACAATTCTCTTGTACTTTTTCATGTCTGTTCTTTAAGATGGGGGTGAGTCTAGGCAGGAGATCTTTAATTGGTGGTGTCATTTTATGCATACCTGATTGACAGAAATCAAGGAACTATTAAAACCTGAACTGTGACCTTTCATTTTTCCTTTTACAGTACAATGTAAAAATATGAACTTATAAGCTACCCGTGGGTAAAAGCCCCAGATTCTAATTAGAATTATTTAAACTAGGCGGGCAGTGGTGGCGCATGCCTTTAATCCCAGCACTTGGGAGGCGGAGGCAGATGGATTTCTGAGTTCCAGGCCAGCCTGGTCTACAAAGTAAGTTACAGGACAGCCAGGACTACACAGAGAAACCCTGTCTCGAGGGAAAAAAAAAATTTCCTTTTTCAAACTATTATCAGCTTTTAGTTACATTTATTTAGAAATCAAAGAAATCAGTGAAGTGATTTTTAAAATGAGGGTTACTCAGTAACAGACTTTATTTGGTTTTGAAATGTTATTTGTACAATGACATTTAAATATGGGGCTAGCCTATGTTGTAGCCAAATACAACAATATAAGCCAAAGCTAGATCAGATCAAGTTAGTAAGGGTCCCTTTAACTTGTAACTGAAAAACAAAACAGACCTCCAATCTCCCTGAATACAGGGCACACCTGGATTAAACCTATGAACAGAGAAAGGAGGCAGCTAGCAGGGGCTCTTGATCTAACTAGAATTACTTGCTCTGATTCTCCATTGCTTTTCTCTCGTTTACCAGATAAACAAAATGGTTTACAACTTGGCAAACCAGGGACGCACAAGTGGCTCTAAGACTGTTGGCAAGTCATTATCTGTATAAGTCTGGGCAAAATTGGGGATTCTGTGTAAACACAACAGTTCAAAGCTCTATACTGCATAATACTCCTTATTCCTTTCCTCAAATGGGGAGTATGGTGATTATCAACAGTCAGGTATTATGAACTTAGTCTTTTCCAACCCTTAAAGTCCTAAAGGAGTTACTTTCAACACTGTTTAAATACAGTGAGATTTTGAACATGGGAATCCTTTTGTTTGCTTCATCATAATTCCTTGAAAAGAAAAAGTTTCCATACCAGAGATTGTTCAAAAGAACAAAGACAAGATAGTCATTTTTTTTAACCAACCAAGTCATCTTCTTTGAACTCATAGTAAACAAAAAACACTCAACAACCAGTCAAAATACCTAAACATAGAAGAGTGGAAAAGGAAATTTCTAAAACTAAATTATACCTTCAGGGTTGTGGTCCTTCCCCTTATATATGATGCTAGCTGCTCAGCTGATGCACTAGTTCTATTAGGACCTTCTCTCCCATTAACTCAAAACAATTTGGGCTGTAACTATTTCTGTACTTTAAATTTCTGTACTAAATTTCTCCTTTAACATTTTTAAGTAAAATATAAATAGATAATAGTAAGAGACTTGTGACATCTGGCAATCTTAAAGTGCTCAAAAAAGATAAAAATCAACAAACTCCTAAATACAACTTTATATTTTACTTTCAAAATACAAAGAAAATTAAAAGGCCATATTCTTGCATGACCAGCAAATTCCATACCTATTACGTTTACAATAGCCTTCAGTGCTCCAAGAATGCTGCCCAATACTTCAGGATACTCTTCACCCAAATATTCATACAGCACCACACCCAAGTGCCCCATCAGTTTTTCCTAAATAAATAAAAATTAAAAAAATGTTAAAAATGCTACTGTTTCCATTAAGCTACCCCTTTAAAAATAAATACATATGGTAGAATAGCTTACCTCTTGACAAGTCTTCATAACAACAGCAGTTCGAGAAATCAAGTCAGCTGCTTGTTGCCTAACTTTCGCTGATTTGTTATTTAAACGCCATAAAACTGTACCACAGATCTGAGGCAAATATGGTTTGACTCGTTTGCCAAGAGCATTAACTACTGTGCCAAAGCCATTCAACATTACTGAATCCTAAAAGAGAAAAGTTAAGTTATATTTAAAAAAACAAAATCAAAAAAAAAATTCACTAAAAATACAGAATTTAGTTTTGATTGCAAGTTTATTGTTCAATAACATTCAATCTTTTCCAACCACTCAAACATCCCATTTGTTTTTAAATCCAACCAAAAGAATCTGAGGTAAAAGAACATGTTAAACTGAGGAAAACTGGTCGTTAAAATGTCTTTAAGGGCGGTGGTGGTGCACGCCTTTAATCCCAGCACTCTGGGAGGCAGAGGCAGGCGGAATTCTGAGTTTGAGGCCATCCTGGTCTACAGAGTGAGTTCCAGGACAGCCAGGGCTATACAGAGAAACCCTGTCTCGAAAAAACAAAAACAAACAAAAAATGTCTTTAAGGGATATGTGCTTTTAAAAGCAGGTTTTCTATATACTTGGAAGTCAACGACAACACCCCACGTTAATTCAGTTTGTGACAGGCCAGGCTGATGGCACAGCTGGTGAAGTGCCAGATTCCAAGCCTGATGCCCATTCCCCAGGAAACACATGGTGAAAGAAGACAACTGATCCCCAAAATCTCCTAATTAATTTTTATCCATACATATGCACACAAAATAATAAAATTTAAAAACCAGGAATAAAGTGATTGGCGCCCTTACCTCCGTGGTTTGTTCTTGGAAAGCATAGAGAATACCATCAATCAGCTGTTCCTCCAGTTTATGGTCAATATCTGCTGCACCTAGATTGCCCATGATTTTCTCAATGGTTTCCATCACCATTTTCCTGTACTGCTCAGCCTCATCCTTTAGGTCATCAACAATCCTAGATATGATCTCCGCGGCACCTACTTTGTTTGCCAACTCCACAGTTGTATCGACTAACTGAAAGACGAAACCAAAACAAAACCCTGTAAATCTATTACTTTTCCAAGGAAATAAAATTACTCAACTTTTAATGTAAGAGCATCTAGATATGGTGGTTCGTGCCTATGACCCCAGCTCTCAAAGGGCTGAAGTAGATCTTTCAAATTCAATGCCAGTCTGGATGGACATATATATCAAGGTCCAGGCCAACTTAAAATTTAAAATCCTATATCCAAAACAAAAACAATTCTAGGCTAAAGCCTCAATTTATCAGACATAACTCAGTTTAGTACTGTTGAGCTGGGAGGCTGAGGCAGAAAGACCAAAATTTTGAGACCAGCTTGGGCTACAAAGTAAAATTTTGTCTCAAAAAAAGGAACAAACAGGGCTGTAGAGAAGGCTCTAAAGGTAAAAGGCTCTTGCCAACAAATCTTTAATCCCCATGATCCATCTAGAAGAGGTAACTCCTGCTTGCTGTTTGCCTTGCTGGGGCACATAGACAAAGTAAATAATGTAATTTAAACACAATACATGCACATGCATATATTCACACAAGGGCTGGGTTAGACAAAAGGCTCAGCAGTTAAGAGAACTGGGGATGGGAGTGGGGTTCCTTCCAGAGGACCCAAATTCAATTCCCAGTACCCACATGGTGGCTCATAACTATAACCCCAACACCAGGTCTGATGACCTGGCCTCTACAGGCATGACACACACCAAATGGTGCACAGATAACATCCAAGGAAAACACCAATACACATAAGAAAAAAAGTTTTAAATGTACTATTTAATTTTACATTACATTAACTTTACATTAAATGTATGCTTTAAAAAAAGACAACCAAAAGAGGCCAGGTGTGGCCAAGCACACCTTTAATTCCCAGAAATAGAAGACAGCAGTAGGTGGAGCTGTCAATTTGAATGTCTAAAGAGTGATTTCTAGGCTACTTAGTGAGACCCTATGACTGACAGACAGACAGACAGACCAGAATGAATGGGCTTAAAAATTTGATCTCTGGTCGGCGGCGGTGGCGCACGCCTTTAATCCCAGCACTTGGGAGGCAGAGGCAGGCGGATTTCTGAGTTCGAGGTCAGCCTGGTCTTCAGAGTGAGTTCCAGGACAGCCAGGACTACACAGAGAAACCCTGTCTCAAGAGAAAAAAGAAAAAAAAAAAAAAAATTCCATCTCTGGTCACAGTAAAGTACATACAAGTTTAAGATAGTCAAAGCAAATTACAATATGTAATATGTATTTGAAGTAGGTAAAGAATTAGTCAAAAAGATTTATGAGAATCAAATTTTAATAATAAAAGGTCACCTGTCGGTAATTTCTTCTATCCAAAGCCATTCTGTGTTGCCAGAAGTGTTTAAAGAAAGGTGGAAGAATCTCTGTTTTAATGTAGTTTGCTTCTACACCATCAGTTCCACAACACTGTTTCACCACCTAAAAGGTTATTTAAAAAAAAAAAAAAAAAAAAAGATCAAATGCAGCACTGACAAAACACAATCAGACACAGTTCCGAGTAGGTACCAATACCTAATTTTCACAATACAATCCAAATTTTAGCAATGTATCTAACCATGCATCCAAACTGCAGTAACTTTTTCAGTATGAAACATAGCTTTGTTTTGTTTTAGTGTTATAAAGATCTTTTAAAAAACTTTAGGAAGTTTTGAACTTCCTAAAACATGCACAGTGTGCTAACAAACACATACCCACATACTGAACAACTAATTACTTACCTTCAAAACAATTTTCTTCATTTCTTCATCAGGAGACTGGAATTCTCGAATAAGGATTAACATCACTTCTCTAGTATAGTAGTTGGCATATTCTGCATCCATAAGAGGAATAAGATACCCAATAGCCTTCAAGAAAGCAGCCAGACCCTATTTAAAAATAAAATATATATACATATATACACGTCAGTCAATTAAGTTTGGGTTATCTTACAAGGAACAAAAGCAGATCTAAAGAGCAGATTCACCTTTCCTCTGTGTTGGCGGATACCCTTCCATAGGGGCTTGAGCACGGAATCAAAAGACTCAATACCGTAAGGAGTTGCTGCCTCAGCCAAAGCAGCAATGGCCAGAGCACTGATGGTCCGAACTTTCTGCTGTTCATCCACGAGACCTATACAGTCAGACACAGTTCTGAGTAGGTACCCATCCCAAATTTTCACAATCCAAATTTTAGCAATGAATCTAACCATGTATCCAAACTACAAGTAACTTTTTTTTTTTACAGTACATAAAATTAAGGCAAAGGCAATTTGTTAACAGAATATATATTTGTGTGAGAAAAGCCTTTCATTTATTTACATATATACCTCCTCCCTTCAGGACAGTTGATCTATAAAAGACACATCACTACTTACCATGTTCAATGATTTCAACTAAACTTCTGAGATGTGGCAAGATAGCACAGCCCATGAGAATGGCTATCTGTTGTACAATCTTAATACCAGTGTGCCTCGCTTGCCAAGACTTCTTGCTTTTGCACACAGCTTTTAAGAAAGGCAATAAAGAAGGAATGCCCAAGGCAGAGGCCACGACAGCAAAAGCTCTAGCTGTTGTGTTTCGGACATATTCATCCATGTTATCTATATCAGGTCTCATGGTAGAAATCATAGTAGCCAGACCAGCAGCCTAATGGGAAAAGTTACAACAGCAGCTTCGGTTAGTACCATTATATCCTCAACCCACCAAAGACAAACTTCCTTTCGTAGGAATTTAATGTGAATACCTTTGCCAAATTAGAAATAATCTCTCTGCCTTCCACTCTTGCATAGTAATCTTCATCAATCAACAGTGGCTCGATAACCACAAGAATCTGAAAGAAGGAAAATGAAAGAGGAATTACATCTTCACATCAATTTATCAAAGACATTTGTCAATGGAGGGATAGATGAAAGAATTTCAATTCCAATGGGAGTAGTGACACATTCCTTTAATCTGCACTCAGGAGGCAGAGGCAGGTGATCCATGAGTTCAAGGGCAACCTGGACTACAGAACAAGTTCCACGTCAGCCAGCCAGGGCTACACATACACACAAAGGAGAATAACTTCCAGATTCCACACAGTGGAAAATAGAACCAAAAAAAATAAGTTAAACCATTAAACACTACTTCGAGAACAAACCAACCTTGTGCACATATGGCCGCACCAAGTCATCAAGTTTATACAATATTCTATCAATAACTTTCACAAGTAAATGCCGCTCTTGATCCTCAAGTGTAGGGGACATCAAGAGAGGAAGAATCTGGTTAAACAGTGGTCCAGCTCCAAATTCTCGAGCTTTGTCAGTAATCTGACGTAAGGCAGCCTGAGAAAAATCAGAAGAAAAAAAGGAGTTATTGTTTTATGAGCAAACATTCCAAAGTGGCAATTTTCACCAGGAGTAATATTATAATGTATACTTTTGCAGACAATTTACATACAGTAAGTAGTCTGAATTCGTTTCCAACAAAACTGTTTTAAAACTCTTAATGATCTGAGTTCAACATTAGCAGCTCATTTAAAAAGCAGCTCAATAAATTTAGTGGCAGGTGAGGGCTGAGAGAGAAAGGTACTTATCACCAAGTCTAATGACTCTACTTCAACCCCGAGATCCAGACAACAAAAGAAGAGAAGCAACTTCCAAAAGCTGTCCTCTGAGCTCCATGTTTATCCCGGAGCATGACCCACCTGACCACTTGCACACATATCCATGCACCATGCAAGCACACATGTGTGTGTATAACAAATAGATAGATTAGTATAAAAGTAAAAAAGGTGCCAGTCAGTGGTGGCACATGCATTTAATCCCAGTACTTGGGAAGCAGGGGCAGGCATATCTCTGAGTTTGATGCCAGCCTGGTCTACAAAGTGAGTTCCAGGATAGCCAGAGCTACCCTGTCTTGATAAAAAGTAAATAATAAACCTTACCTTTCTCATTGGAGGTGTACCATTCTTAATTTTTAAAAGCAACTTCATTATTTTTCTTTCTTTTTGCTCTTCTGGACTAAGTGTTGACTCATCTACATCAACCTACAATAAAATTTAAAAGTACATCAAATTCATGTTTTGTAACTCCCAAACAAAGAGCAATACTTCAGTTTTGCTATCACACTTACCAATAGCTTATCAAAGTACTGAATGTCATCAGGTTTTAAAAATGGAAGATTCCCAGATGGCTGATCATTGACACTTTTCATAGTTCTGTCTTCAGTTTGCATATGGAAACCAGTCATGCCACCCAAAGGTGTGGGAGTTGCTGTCAGCTTTCGAGCTGGAGTTCGGATAGGAACATAGCCAGCTGGAGGAGGAAGTACCTAAGAGAGTTATAAACATGTTAGTAGGACCGCCTTGGCTTCATATACTCAAAGACAACAGAGTGAGTGTATTTGCACTTACAGAGATTTCAGTTTATTAGCTGGCAGTTTACCTGAAGAAAATATATACCACAGTGCAATGTTAACTAAAATCATATTTATAGAAAATACTGCCGGGCGTGGTGGTACACGCCTTTAATCCCAGCACTTGGGAGGCAGAGGCAGACGGATTTCTGAGTTCGAGGCCAGCCTGGTCTACAGAGTGAGTTCCAGGACAGCCCGAGCTACACAGAGAAATCCTGTCTCGAAAAACCAAAAAAAAAAAAAAAAAAAAAGAAAAGAAAAGAAAATTCTATTTGCTAATTAAAATTTAAGTAGAAAAGGAGGAAATATATGAAGCATACTTTAAAAACTTCTCATCACCTTAACATGCTTGAAATATCAACATGTTGTCAAGCCAACATGTCAAACTAACAAAACTGGAAAATCATAAAATCAGATTCAATGATTTCCCAAAAGGCACTGTTAGAAAATCTACAAGTACTCATTTAAATGGACATGAATTTATGGTTTATGTAATAGATTAAAAATATCATGCATATTATCATTTATATAAACACTATAAAACATTTAAGACTGAACTCTACAAATTTGACTTAAATATTTGACTTAAATACAGAAAAGTAAAACTATTTGTCAAGACCCTCTGAAAGAAATGCCAAATTAAGCCCATTGCAAAACAAACAGAAAGTCTAAAAATATGAGTTTAAAGCTGTAAGATTCTTTTTGTTGTTCTTAGTTACACTTTCCTGGGTAGGTCAATAAAGGCTAACACAGGTCCTGTCCAAATATCCTTAGTTATTACATATAAAAATGTCAATGATAGATATATTTGATAAATGTCAATGTTAAATATATTTGATGCCGCCTATATTTATTTCATCAATTACTTCATGCTGCTAGTCAAGGCACATGCAGCATGAACTATTGACTAAAATAGAATTTATTCACTGAATCTTACAGTGTGTCAAACACTCTGCTGTCACTCTACATTTAGGATCTAAACGTGTATTTAAGATTTTAATTAGTAGACTCACAAAAGAACAAATTTCCCTCCTATTGGTATTAAGGAAGCCAAAGACCATAATTGAGAAAGATATTTATGCAATTAACATTAGATTTGTCCACGTGCAAAACATTACAAGGAGGCTATAGGTGGTTTGATTAAAATTTTAAAGTTTTACTGATTAATAGTGGTTATAACAATCTTACTTAGATCCTTACCCCCCTGGGCAAATACCCTCCTGGGTACTAAGAAATATGACATGTTCATCTAAAGCAAATAATCTAATACTAACTTAAGTGGAATGGGGTTAGTAGCAAACACACATCAGCACAGCAGAAAGGCTCTCTAAAGCCCACAGCCTTGATTCAGACTCTAGCTGTCATCACAGACAGCTCTTTACCATTTCCATTATGATAGGTACTTAAAAAATTTCATAGTTCAAAATAAGCTTCAATAAACCTGAGCTAAGAGTGAGGTGTTGTTGTAAAATAAATTTCAAGTTATTTTTAATAAGAAAACACTCTTGCCGGGCGTGGTGGCACACGCCTGTAATCCCAGCACATGGGAGGCAGAGGCAGGCGTATTTCTGAGTTCGAGGCCAGCCTGGTCTACAGAGTAAGTTCCAAGACAGCCAAAGCTATACAGAGAAACCCTGTCTCGAAAAACCAAAAAAGAAAAAAAAAAGAAAAAGAAAAAAAAGAAAAAGAAAGAAAACATTCTTTGTGTCACCATCAATCTATGTCAAAAGTTTTATTGAACTATCAAGTAAAACCAGCATGTTATCTATGCTCAGTCCCACAAAACTATTTTAGAGGTTCTCTAAGCACTATCTGTAGATCTCCAGAAGCCCTTAAGATGCCTCACAGAAAAAGTAATAAATGCCAGGAGTGGTAGACTTTAGACACCATTTTAGACAGATCTCTGTGCCTTTAAAGTCACTTGGTCTGTATCTTGAGTTCCAGCCATGGTTATATAGTGAGACACTGTCTCAAAAAGTAATTATGTTTTTTTTTTTCCAAAGCAGATACTAGAAAAATGGCTCAGTGATTTAAAGCATTTGCACCTCAAAATCAGGACCCAGAGCTCACAATTGCCTATAATTCTACTGGAGGAATTACTGTGGCTTCTGCAGAAACCTGCATTTACTCACACATAATTAAAAATAAAATAGTATTTTAAGATAGTTCTTTAATTGTGTATATATGTGTGCTTGAATATAAGTTTGTACACTTGAGCATAGAGCCTGGAAGGCCAGCACAAAACCTCGGGGTTCCAAGAGATCATTACAGGTGGTTGGGAGCCCCTTGATGTGCATGCTGGGAACTGCACTGTTCTTTAAAGGCAATATATGTTCTTAACCACTGAGCCACTTCTCCAGTCCCCAAAATAAAAGTTTCTGCTGGGAGGGGTTTGAGGCAGAGTATCTCTGTATAGCCATCCAGGGATGGCCTAAAACTTGTTATCTGGACCAAACTGAGCTCAAACACATGAGATCCGCCTACTTCTGACTCCCACCAATCATTAGGATTCCTGCCAAAATAATAAAAGCTCCATGTTACTTATTTCATCTCTATTACTTTTTCAAACTGAAATGCACTTAGTAATACCTAAAAATATGAAACTAGTACATTTTGGAAAAGGCCAATGAAAATTTACCATGCAACTTTTTTAACTAAATATTTAAAATTCATATCCTCAATACAACATATTCATCATATATTCACTGCTAGTACCTTATATCCTTCTGGGAACATGGCATCTAATTCTTCATCAGAAAGTGGGCGGTTTCGCTCATCAATTTCTCTCTCCCATCGCCAAGCCTGAAGCTGTTCAGGAGTCATGCTCATTATGTGACCTACCAAAAAAAGCAAAATTGTTAATGACCCACATCGTAAGACTCAGGCCCTTCAATACAAAATAGTTAAAATCAGCCCTAGTACCAGAGGGTTTTTACATTGCAAATGCAAATATCAAGACAGTTATATATTTATAGTTGCATTCTTAATAGAAAAGTCAGCACTAAATAATGGAAACCAGAAAAACCAGCAAAAAAATTTAAAGTAGCTGTAAGAGAAAGAATGATGAAAAAGAATGTGTACCTGGCGTGGGGGTAGCCATGTTCATGGCTGGTGTGCCAATTGGTGTTTTTCCTGGAGTCAGAACAGGAGTGCTGCCACCCATTTGACTAGCCGGCGTTTCATCCCAACGAGACTTTCTTTTACTTGCTCCAGGAGTTGGTGTTTCACCAATAGAGTCTCCACCACGATCTGTTCGAGGAGTCTCAGCCCATCCACTTCCATGCCCAGGAGTATCTTCAAAGACAAAGGGTCAGGAATTAACCACAAAACACTGCTTTCCCCCACATGCAATTCGACTAAGTTCAAAAGAAAGATACTTCTAAAACAAGATCCAGTTAGGTTTTGCCCAGTATTTGATTCCTTTTCACTGACTTCAAAGACACAGACATCAACTAGTGAGAAACAGAAAAACAAAACTTTTTCACCCACACCTCACTGTTTACTTTGAGCCATGTTCCAGCTAGTCTCACTATACAGCAAACACTAGATTTAGGCAAATCACTGAGACAGAACATAAAAAATAGCCTGGCAGAAGCTAGAAAGTAATGGGAAAAAGGAAAAAAATCTAAAGAATGTGGTTTCTATCTGAATCACGGAGAAAAAAAAAACATAGAAGCGAATAGCGGTGCAACACTGGAAATATGCTTAAAGCCACTAAATTGTACACTTTAAAAATGGTTAAAACTGGTTTATTTAAGCACACATATACACAGGAGGCTGAGGAAAGAACTAATGGTATTAGCTTTCAACACAATATAATTTCACACAATGTATTTTTTTAAGTTTAAAAGTAAAAAAAATGATTTTTTCATATTTTTATATCTGAAAACATAAAATTAATCTTCTCTTACGGTTCTTCCAAAAATCTTTAGCTTCTTCAAAAGAAGGGAAAAGAATTGAATACTATATTCACTAACTTCTTTTTTAAATTTTAATTTGAACAAAGTTGAAGAGTGTTGCCTTTCTTTACTGTGCATGTTGGGGAGCACATGCCATGATACACAGATGGAGGTTACAGGTTACCTGTTAGGGGGCCGGGGAAGGGCGCAGGGGTTGGGGGGGGGGGCGTCTCCTGCTACAATGTGGGCCCAGGGATCAGACCCTGGTCCTCAGTTTGGTTGGTGGCAAGAGCCTCTACCTCTGAGCCACATCAACAGCCCAAAGTCAAAAGGTTATTAAGAAAAGGCTTAACACGGAGTTAAGCTTAGGTACTGAGACAAACAGTAAGAGAAAAACAGTTTTATAAACTGGGTAGGTTCAGGCACGTCCACATCAGCTGGTTATATAGAAATTTATATTTATACTAGAAAATAAAGACTTCAGTCTGAAACGCAATGCTAGAGTCAACACCAAACCCAAACACTCATCTACACTCCACTGAAGTACCCACCTCTCTCTGTTTTGGGGGTCTCATCCCATCTGTTTTTACGAGCACTGGAAGTCGCACCACCATGGCCCGGGGTTGCATGGCCTGGTGTATCGCCTCGTCCAGGAGTAGCAGCTCCGGCAGGTGTATGACTAGGTGTAGGATCCCATATTTTTGAGCCTGGGGTTGCTCCAGGTGTTTCACTTCCTTTTGCACGACCTGGTGTCTCATCCCATCTTAAAGAAGGGGTATGCCCAGGGGTCTGAACAAAGCAAAGGAATTTTATTTCACATACCTATACACCTTAGAGATATAACTACAAATTTCCTGTTGCACAAACACCAATAAATGTATTTTTCAGTGGAAGTTAGACTATCATTTTGCTTACTGTCTTGCAAATGCTTATGATCAAAACCAACTTACTGCTTTCATCTGGAACTGAACAATGTAAAAAGCACTAGATTAAAACCCAAGGCTAGAAGAGATGGCTCAACTGTTAAAAGACCAAAGGACCTGGTTCAATTCCCAGCACCCACATAGTGGCTCACAACTGTCTGTAACTGCAGTTCCAGGGTAGTCAATACCCTCTTACAGACATCAATGCAGATGCACATTAAAATAAATTTTTAAAAATACACAAAACAGCCAGGCAGTGGTGGCGCACGCCTGTAATCCTGGGAGGCAGAGTTCTGAGTTCAAGGCCAGCCTGAAGGGAGAAAAAATAAAGAGAGAGAGAAAAAAAAGTCCAGGCGGTGGTGGCACACACCTGTAATCCCAGCACTTGGGAGGCAGAGGCAGGCAGATTTCTGAGTTCTAGGCCAGCCTGGTCTACAGAGTGAGTTCCAGAACAGCCAGGGCTATACAGAGAAACCCTGTCTCAGAGAAAATCAAATCCAAAGGGGGAAAAAAATTACACAAAACATTTTGGGTAATAAACTTCTGTGAATACATATTGTATTGGAAATTTGCAATGAGCTGCTTAAGCTTGTAAAAGTTGACTCTGAAAGAGGAATAACCCCCCATTTCAGGCCCAAGCATGTTTGTCTCAAACTGTTTCCAAGACACATATCTTGGCTCAGGCTGACTCCCTTTTACTGTAACAAGAAGACAGAATAGCAAAGGAGCCCAAGAGTGAAAACGCTGTTCTTTAAACAGCTAAAGCACCTATTACTAACCCTATAATAAAAATGTCTGGCTGCAGCAGGAAGAGAAGGCAGCTCCTCCATGGGAAGAAAGCTACCTGAAGAACTGAGCAAACTGCCTCACTTTCCCCAGGTGATGTCTGCTGGGTGTTGGTACACCCTTGATTGATGGTTTTACCTTTGTTCTCTTAACCAGGCTACTCCAGCTGTCTCTGTGCTTGATGCTATGAAACCCTGATTCAATGAAGTTTTATTTACCTGCTGCACCTATCAATCTATTATTTGCTATGGTTCTTTGACTTCTCCTTTTAAAAAATTATAAAAAACAAACAAACTGTAAATTGAGAAAAAAAAATCATGCCAAAATTAACTAGACCTAAAGCCTCCAAAGCTCTATAAACTTCTATATGGTTAGAACAGCCATTTGGAATAGAAGCTGTGTAGCTTTCTTTTATTCTTATATGCTGTATATTTATTAAGCTCACTGAAAACTGAAAGCAAGGCTACTGTAATAATTTCCAGATGAGACAAGATATCTTGAAATATACTACTAAGAACTCTCAGTTTAGAAAATTCATGTAAGCTTCTCTCTCTACATCTCCAGTACAAGACTTTCAGCTCTAAAATTAGTGCATCCCAAACTGGATCCCTAAGACACTGAACCTCTGGGGAAGAAGGAATCCACATGTAATCTAAGAAAAACTTTTAAAAATATGTTATAAGCCAGAGAAAAGTGAATCTGTGAATTCAAAGTCAATCTGGTTTGTATAATGAGTTTCAGGCAACCCAGAGCTACATAATAAAACCCTATCTTAAAGAAAAAAAGATCATTTATTTGTCTGCACCTGTTTGAGTACACATATGCCACTGAGCAAGCGTGGGGATGTGGGGATCAGGGGGTCAGAGGATAACCTCGGAAGTGTGCTCTCTCTGTCTACCACGGAGTCTTCTATTTGGAACTTAGACCATCAAAGTTGGCAGCAAGATCAGAGGGAAGAAAAATTAGAAGTGGATTTGAGTAATTTATCCAAAAATGTAAAATAGATCTGAATATCCAATGTCTTGGTGGTAGCAGGAGCTTGAGGATATGGGGTACATTTTTCTGAGACAAGATAGCCCAGAAACTAGCTTGTCTCTCATGATCCTGCCTCACCCTCCCCAAAGGGTACATCACCACACTCAGCTAATAGAGATTTTTATTAAGATGGGGGAAAAAATGATTCTGGATAGAGGTAGGTCTCTGAGTTCAAGGCTAGCCTGATCTACAGAGCTAGTTCCAGGACAACCAAGAGTACACAGGAAAAACCTGTCTCAAAAACAACAACACAAGAAAAAAAAAAAAACCCTCTGGATTAGGTAAGTAATGAATGAAAATGAATTATTCACAAACTTAATTTGCCCTTCCTATGCAAAGAAAAGTTAGGAATATAAATCTTCCTACCTTGCACCCTAATTTCCACAAATGAACAAAAAGAAAAGTAGATCTGAGTCCTAATGACTTTTCTAGAAACACATACTCAGCTCAAGAAGGCTCAGACCATTTAACTGTTCTTGCATAGAACTTGAGTTCAGTTCCTACCACAACCTCTAACTCCAATTCCAATGGATCTGATACTTTCTCCTGAGTAGCTGCACACATGTGGTGTGCATTTAAACACCTAACTAAAAGTAACTCTTGTAAGAAAAATAATCTCTTCTAGCAAGTTACAAACATACAGCTACGCAGCTTTGAGTAGAACAAGTTTATTATGGCTTTAAAAATTTAACTCTGGACTAGGCATGGTGGCTTAAGGCTTTAATCTTAGCATTCAGAAAGCAGAGAGAAGTCTAAGTCTGAAGCCAGCTAATTCCAGGATAGCAAGGGATATATAATGAAACCTTGTCTCTGAGAGATGATCCAAGCCAGGTGGTACTGTATACGCCTTTAATCCCAGCACTGGGGAGGCAGAAGTAGGTATATCTTTGTGAGTTCAAGGCCAGCCTGGTCCACAGAGTGGCTATACAGAGAAACCCTGTCTTAAAGGCAAACAGAGAAACAGTGACAGAAAGACAGATCTCAAGAGTGTATAAGCTAGCCAAGAATATAGTAGTGTTACCCAATTACCAACTGTGGTCAAGGAAAACTACTATATTGTACTCCACAATCTCCACAATGTAACATACCACATGTTTAAAATTTTCTAGCCCTGAGTGGTGATCTGGCACACATCTTTAATCCCAGCACTTGCAAGACAGAGGCAGATGAATCTCTGAATTTGATGCCATTCTGGTCTGTAAAGACAAGTTTCAGGCTGGCCAGGGCTACAAAGCAAAACATGACTCCAAGAAAAAATAAAAAACACAAATAATATTAAACTAAAAGAGAACATTCCACTCCTTAACAAATGGAATGAACTATGTCTCAAGCCCTACTCAGGTATTGAGGCTGTAAACCCTGGGGTGGTTGTAACCATTGGTATAACGGATTTTGGAGGCTAGGCATATTCAAGGTTAGATGAAACCAAAGAAAACTGAGAGAAAAGTTGAGAAAACAGTGACAAAGTGCTCTCTCCAGACAGCAACCCCGCTAGCACTTTGATCCTCTACTTCAAACCTCCATTACTGAAAAATGTGGACATAAACTTGTCACTTGCCACCTAGTCAGTAGTAACTTGTTTTATAAGCCCAAATATGAACACAGTCCATAGAGAAAGGTATGAAAATAGCAATTAAAAAAAAAAAAAAAAAAGATTACCTCTGCCTGATCCCAACTTGATAGCTTTTTGGGAGTCGCACCAGGAGTCTGGTCAGCTGTTTGATCCCAGCGCCGTTTTCGTTTTGAGGGAGGCTGGGATGCTGCTGCTCCATTGACGACTTTTAGTTCTCCAGCTTTAGCTTTTTCTGCTAGTTGTTGCCTAATTTCTCTCTGAAAAACATTTGAAAGAGCAGAGAGCCTTATCTTTCACATTATTTCATTAGATGGAAGACTCAAGTAGCTTATGCCTACCAATAATCATGCTTAAGAGCACCAAAAATAGGAAGGAAAAACTTATTTATTGAAGTCTTTACTAGTATAATCATCTCTTTTCAATGAGCTATTTAGTACTCCAATCACAGCTGGGTGATGGTGGTGCAAGCATGCCTTTAATCCCAGCACTGAGAGGCAGAGACAGGCTGATCTCTAAATTCTAGAACAGCCAGGACTGTCTCCAAAAAAATACAAAAAATACAAAAAAAAAAAAACCAAACAAACACATTCTGTTCCTAGTGATACAACTCCTTATCTTTAATATTGTGTATTTATAGTTATACAGCATTGTCTTTCCTCCTAAACAGTACATGCACAACTCTAGAATTCTTAACAGCCTATTCTTTGAAGCTAATGAAGTAAATCTTAATGAAAAATAAAATTTCTAGTCAGTGAGGCTATGAAGCTAATTTTATAATCTCCCTAGTCAGTAAGTAAATATCCACTTAACAGCAGAGAACTGAAAAATACGCAACTGATAAGTTTTTAAAACTCAAGACATAAAAACTAAGGCAGATGCAGTGGCACATGCCTGTGATCCATAGGCTAAGGCAAATGTATTGGTTTGAATTCAAGGCCAATGAGTGAGTTCTAGCCCAACCAGGAATACATAGCAAGATTCTTGTCTCAACAACAAAAAAACAACTAAAAACATGAAAATAAAAGTGTTGCCGGGCATGGTGGCACACACCTGTAATCCCAGCACTTGGGAGGCAGAGGCAGGTGGATTTCTGAGTTCGAGGCCAGCCTGGTCTACAGAGTGAATTCCAGGACAGCTGGAGCTATTCAGAAAAACCCTGTCTCAAAAAAAAAAAAAAAAAAAAAAAAAAAAACCCCACACACACACAAAAAAAGTTAGTGTCATAATAAATGCTTTTAATTTTAAAATGAGGTTTCAGTTCCCTTTATGTCACCTAACAAACCTTACTTATTTTTATTGTTAATAAAACTACAGGAGCTATTACAACAAGCCAAGGGAATCTCCCGTAGGTATTCATCAAAAATTAATCTGACCACTAGCTTCGTGAAGTATCCTAGTAACCTCCCTTAAATACTTCCCCAGGCAGCAGGCACACAGGAAGCCAGGAACTCCAGGAAATCAAAATATCAAGAGTCAGGGTCATACAATTCTGGGATTTTTTTTCTCTTTATGATTGAAATACTACATTCCAATTGTTCGCACCTTTAATCCTAGCACTTCAGAAGGGGAAGCAGGCAGGTCTAAGTTTTAGGTCAGCCAGGGCTACATAATGAGACCACCTTTTAAAAATAATTTTAAAAGGGGGAAGAAAAAAAAAGCTAGGCAATGTAGCACACAGCTTTAAGCCTAGTACTGGAGAGACAAGTGGATCTCTGAGTTCAAGATCAGCCTAGTCTCCAGAGAGTTTCAGCACAGTCAGTGCTAAACGAAGAAACCATCTCTCAAAGAAAGAAGAAAAAAAAAAAAAAGCAAAAGCAAAACAATATTGCTATAAACATCAAAATCTAGATAAATATAAAATTGTCTCAAATGTTCAGACATTATTTCACAACCATTACACTGAGAAAGTAGTTCCTACCTCTTCCTTAGTCAAATGCTGTTCTCGCATAACATCCATGTAGGTTCTAGCATTCATTTTAGGATCAGGGGTCTTCCCTCCTGCAGAAAAGAACAGCAACAGGACAAGAGTACAATAAATAAAGGGTATTAGGTTCAATTGATTTCTCTGCCCTGCTCTAATATTATGTTATTCCATAATCATTTAATTTATTTTTTGGTGGAAAACTTTGATAATTATACATCTTACTTTTTTATTGAGTTTGCTGATCAATTTAACCTGTTTGAACACAAACATATCTACAGCAGTTTAAAACAATTATTTTAATGCATATATAAAGCAAAATGACAGCACAGTTTAGTCTTCAGAAGTGATGGGTTCCTGGGTTGCTAATCCGGAATACGTACACTTTCGTGCCTTTGTCTCCATCAGCAGTTCTGACTTCAAGCAGCAGAATAGAAGCCTAGAAAATTATCTCTTTACCATTAGTAACACTTTGGAAAGATATTTATATTCAAAACATTACCTGTTGCAAGCTGTTAAAATCCTGACTACAGTAACTGACTAACATAAGTTTTTCATATAGTGATCTAAACAGTTGTAACTTAGAAAATCTGATTATAAAAAAAAAAAAATACCTACAATCATATTCTCACGTCACATTACTAAAAAGGGCTTCATGCTTTTTAAAGATTTTTCCTTGACCCAATATATAATTCTATTTCTTAGAAAGTACAATTATAACTGGAAACATATAACTTAAGATATATTATTCTACCAATTACTACAATGCACACAAAAGAAAAGAGGTGTACAAAGAGATGTGTTAGTCTCTTGGTTAAAATTTCAGTATTTGCTTTTCAAACTGCAAAATATCTTAAAGAAGCCCAAACAGTATATAACAAGAATCACAAAGGCACACTATGCTTTAGAAGTGATAATAGCTATACAAGTAGTATAGCATTAAAATTTAGGACAAAATAATAAAATTCTAAGACATCTCCTAGCTGACGATCATGCCCAATTGGTAGTGTCATTCTTTCTGACACTAGCTCTGATAAGACTTCCTTTGGAATACTTTTTCACCATAATCTAGAGAGGATGTGTTGAACTGCACCCTTAAGAATGCAGACAGGACTGGCATATAGCAGTACTGCTGTAGGAAAGAAATTAAGGACAGTTAGTATGGGCCTGTGAATTCTGACATACATGTTTAAATCAATTACAATTATGCAAGTAAAGCAAAGAATATCCCTATTAATTCATGCAGGCTGAAAATCTAATTTGTAAACCTGCAGCAGAATCTATTTTTAAAAACAGGCACTTAGTTTTGATGGCGGGACTCACCTGAGGAAAGCTTCCATCAGGCTCACTATGCCCCTTGCACACTACAATTAGCAAAACAGACTCCAACTATTAAACACCAAAGTCTTTGTATATAACTTTGTTTTAACTATATAAAGTTGAATAGAGCAAAGTAGGTGCATTTACTAAGCTATAACAATAAGAGGGGAACTAGTGTGAGAAACAGTTTCTCAAAAGTAACAATCCAGTTAAAAAGTTTTTGAAATGAAAACTTTGCAATAATTTGAAAATATTTTGAGCAGAAAAACACATTTGTCCAAAGTATACCAAGAGTACCCAAAACAAAAGTAAAAGAAAAACCTTTAACCCTTTGCGTTTCTATGGCATTGGCTCATTATTTTCTTGTCCTTCTACCTGGAAAGAAAACTTGCATTATAAAGATGAAAAATATGGCATCTGTGACTTCAACCAAATCTATACAAATCTATAAGGGGGTCTTTAAAAAAACGAAAAGCAAATTCATAAGCATGCCAAAAAAAATCAAAGGGCTAAAGACAATTTAATTAAAATAAATTTCTGAATACGTATAGAAAAGTGGGAAAGAATTACCATCTGCAAAAGGATCAAGACGCTCTGGGGAAATTATCATGGTCCGCCTATGCTTTTTGTATTCATCTTCCCGGTCTGCAATCTTCGGAGGACGATGCTCGGCAAATGGATCATACTGGAAAAAGGTACGTCTCATTTTAATACCCACTCTATTAAATAACCAACCCCTCCCACCACACACACATCAAATGAATAAACCATTATTTAAGAAAAAAAAAGGATGTGTGGCTGATCAGTTGCTAAATGCCAAGGTTTCATGTAATGACTGCCTTTACAGAACAATTATTTCTGATTCCCCCAAATCAGCTCTTTTCTCAAAACATTCTCAGAACTGACTGGTAAAATTCCCATGCTCCATGAGGAACTCATTCCCTTTTCATAGGCTGAATAAACTGTGAAGCGTCACCTGTTCTGTTGACTGTGGTATATCATTAAGCAATGCCACGGGGGCATGGTATCCAGGCTTCTTCTGACCAAGCAAGCTCGTGGATGATGAGTAGTCATCGTCATCCTGCAATCAAACACCCAAAAAGTCACAACATAAAAATCAACATGGCAAAATTTATAATTTGAAAACTACCATGGGTTTATTTGGAACTCTTCGGTTTTATTTAACCACAGAAACAACAATAATTGTTATCAAAGGTGTTGACTTACCTAACAGCATGTTTATACAGCATTATACACTCACACATTCTACTTTAAAATGTTTCTTAATTCTAGAATATACAGCCATCACTGTCTTTCACTACTAGGTAAGAAAACCAAGTGCTATAGCCAAATATGGTTGTGCCAACACAGAATTCCCAGTCCTAAGACTTGGTTAAGGTAGAGACAGGAAGATTCTAAGTGTAAGGTCAGCGTAAACTAGAATATCAAGACTGTCTCAAAACACATGCACATATGAAAGAGAGACAGACAGAGACACACAGAGACAGAGAGACAGAGAGAGAATGGTGTATATTATGTAGGAAGACACCCTCTGAAAAACTAGTCTCTAGAATTTCACCTTTGGAACAATCATATAAACACATTTCTATCAAGTAGGAAAGAAAAGTGCCAGTGACCAAGATATGACTTGAATTTTATAAAAATAACCAGGTTGAGCAGGACATGATGAGGGGCACACACTTTGAATCCCAATGCATGAGCAGAAGCAGTTAGATCTCGATGAATTTAAGGCCAGCCTGGTCTACATAAGACTGTAGACCACCCAAGGTTATATAGTAAGATCCTATTTCTAAATAAAATAACAACAACAACAAAAATCTTTATGGGGGCTGGAGACTTGGCTCAGCAGTTAAGAGCACTGACTCTTCTTCTAGAGGTCTTGAGTTCAATTCCCAGCAACCACATGGTGGCTCACAACCATCTGTAGTGGGATCTGATGCCCTCTTCTGGTGTGTCTAAAGAGAGCAACTACATACTCACATAAAATAAATCTTAAAAAAAAAAAAAAAAAAATCAGCCAGGCAGTGGTGGCACATGCCTTTAATCCTAGCACTTGGGAGGCAGAGGCAGGCGGATTTCTGAGTTCGAGGTCAGGCTGGTCTACAAAGTGAGTTCCAGGACAGCCAGGGCTACACAGAGAAACCCTGTCTCAAAAAAAAAAAAAAAAAACTTTGATGTTCTATTTTCTTCAGCCAAAATGGAACATCTGTATCACAGATTCCTCTGAAGGTTCAAAAATGTCCAAAAGAGAGGGAAGAAAGATTCTAAGAGGCAGACCGGAAAGGATAGGGTAACAGTGTCTTCTGAACATGAGAGGACTGCTGCCCTCAAGAACTCACAGCAGCTGTGGCTGCCTGCACAAGACTAAACCAGCCAGCACTGCAGCGTGGGGGCAGACTTGCTGAACTCCAAGCCTAGCTGAGGAACTATTGACAGCAGCACAAACTAGACTCAATGAGGTTTTTTTTTTTTTTTTTTTTTTAAAAAGAGTTGGACGGGCATGGGGTGGGTCTGAGAATTAGGGGGAGGAGTAGGTGGTGAATAAGATCAAGATATAATATAGTCAAGTATGAAATTCCCAAGAATAAAAATAGCATGATTATGTTTTTTAAAAAATGAAATAAATACAACAGGTCAAGAAAAGCTAAATATACAGCCAGGACTACACAGAGAAACCCTGTCTCGAAAAACCAAAAAAAAAAAAAAAAAAAGCTAAATATAGTAGCGCAAGCCTATAATCCCAGCACCCTGACAGACCTATAAGAAGATCCAGTCTCAAAACAACAACAACAAAAATACATAATTTAAAGGGTTAGCCAAGTGGTAAAGCATTTGTTAGAATGAACAAGACCTAGAGCTTCATCCAAAAACAGGAATCAAATCACAAAAAAATTATTTACAGTCCAGTCACGTTTTCCATAGGATTTCAGACAGGATTGGGTAACAAGAATTTACATCACAAATGATGTGAAAGTGCTTTAAATATCATGCAACAATATTCAGATAAGTCCTCCACAAAAAATTTCAAAACTGAGCACTTTAGGAGGTATCTAGGGGCATGGCGAGGGCCCTAGTATTTAGCAGGAAAAACAGGCTGACTATGAAACATTCAAAAACCAGGGAGAATTATAGTAGTGTCCTCCTTTAGTCCCAGCAGTTGGAAGACAAACAGTTTGAGGCCAGCATGGTCTACATTTAGGATCACATAGTGGCAGGTATGAGTATGTGTGGATGGGTCTACATATCCAGTTCCAGACTAGTTAGGATTATACAGTGTGTGTGTGTGTGTGTGTGTGTGTGTGTGTGTAGGTGTGGGGGTGGGGGTGGGGGTGTGTTATTAAACTGTTTCTCTCCTTTTAACCATGCAGAAAATTCCCCATTTGTTTTCTCTCAAAAAAAAACAAAACAAAACAAAAACCCTTGCCTCCTAGATAATTTGTAACTTACATCTTCAAGTTCAGTTGCAGCAATTGATGTCACGTATCCAGCAAATCTGCTATCACTTCCACCATAAATTTCTTGGTCATAATAACCTGTGGAATCAAGGCCCACTCCTTGGGCTTCATCAAGAGCTGCCTTCTTGCCTTGAATTTCTCGAATCTGTGCTTCGATATCTGTAAGAAAGAAAACAAACAATTTCATGTTTTAAAGAGTTCTCAGTATAATTTATCTCCTTACTAGATCTTTTCAAAATATCCTGAAATATAGAAAATTTTAGTAAGAGGTTAAAAGAATAAGTACATCTTCACATACATTACATCTCCTTACCTCAACAGATGAAAGGAACTCAAAGATCTGATTTACTATCTCAACAACAACTTACCCTAACAATCAGGATGGGCTATCAAATTAATCTCAAAATTCTAAACCTTCTCCCACCTGAAAATTAAAGCTACTTTAAAATATGTATTTGTGGGGGCTTGGAGAGGTGGCTCAGGAGTTAAGAGCACTGACGCCTCTTCCAGAGGTCCTAAGTTCAATTCTCAGCAACCACATGGTGGCTCACAACCATCTGTAATAGGATCTGATGCACTCTTCTGGTATGTCTGCAGTACTCACATACATAAAATAAATCCTTTAAAAATGTATGTATTTATTACTAGCATGCACAAATGTGTAGGTCAGATACTCAGAAAACTCAGTTTTCTACCTTTTTGCATGGTTCCAGGGGTCAAACTGAAGACACTTAAAAGCTTGTGTGGCAAGTAACTAGCTGAGCCATCCCTGGCAGCCAGAAAAATTAAAACTGCTGATGTTAATTAAGAACCAGGGCTGCTGGGCGGTGGTGGTGCACACCTGTAATCCCAGCACTCTGGGAGGCAGAGGCAGGAGGACTTCTGAGTTCGAGGCCAGCCTGGTCTACAGAGTGAGTTCCAGGACAGCCAGGGCTATACAGAGAAACCCTGTCTCGGGGGAAAAAAAAAATCCAAAACAACAACAACAACAACAACAACAAAAAAAAGAGCCAGGGCTATGCTCACATTTATTTAAACTTGCCACTACCAGAACTGAACAAGAGACATAATTCAGTGGTAAATCAGTTTCTCAGCATGAGAGAAACTTATGCTCAATCTGATATCCAGCCTCATGTATTATGTTATAGTACAAAACCCACTAGCAAAGGGGTAAAACAACAGCATAGATCACTTCTCTGCCCTTTAGCTAAGATCAAGTGTAAGACAGCTTTAGGCTGGGGCCAGTGAAATGAACCAACCAGTAGTAAAGCACCTGTTGTGAGCCATCTCCTTCTACTTGGTAAGTCTTGTTTCTCAACTGTACAGTAGACTCCCAGTTCGCTGGCCCAAAAGTTTCCAGCCAATTCTCCTGTCTTTATTTTCCCTCTTAGAGTAGGAGTACTGATATTACACATCCACTTTCATGCAGCTAACTTTTCACACATCTAGCTTTTTATAAGAGTTCCAAGGATCAAATTCCTAATCCCTAAGACAACTTCTGTGAGTTAGCATGCCCAGCATTTTTTAGTTTTCTTTTCAATACACACTAATTGGATTGGGGGTGTTGTTCAGTTCTTAGGGTGCTTGCCTAGAATTAACAAATGCCCCAGCACTGTATAAACAAGTGTAATATAATAACTCCCACTTTATAACCGGAGAAACCCAGAAGAGACAAGAATCAAGGACATCTTTGGCTGTGTCACGATTTTAAGAGCAACTAGGGTAGAATTTATTATGGGTAGATCTTACAACTGATGGACAGAGAGACTCAGGAATAGAACTGTTTGTGTGAGCGATGGTGTGATTTAAAAAAAAATGCTGCAAACAGATACAGTGCAAAATTGATTAGCTTCATTGCCTATAAGTGTTAGCAGAGGAGTATGTAAAAGCTGGGTGGGAGACAGCCAGGGCTAGTAGGGTGGCCCTGCTTAAGAAAACAATGGGAGTGGGCTAATGGGGAGCTGAGGAGCAGATTGTATGTGTGTGAGCTACGAGTCCAGAGTTTTGGATATTCTTATATTTAGAAGACTGCCTGGCTCTTGAGGCTATTTAGACCATTCAGATTTCTTCTTCTTTTTTTTGTAAAGATTTAATATTATATGTAAGTACACTGTAGCTGTCTTTAGACACACCAGAAGAGGGCATTGGTTCTCATTATGGATGGTTGTGAGCCACCATGTGGTTGCTGGGATTTGAACTCTGGACCTTCAGAAGAGCTCTTAACTGCTGAGCCATCTCTCCAGACCCAGCTTTCTTTATATTTCAAAAAATTTAAAGAGTAAAAAGAGTCTATCTGAATTAACATTAAGATGAATCTGACAATTTATATGAAGGTTTTTCCGTTTTCCTGGTTTTGTTCTTTCCTTCCTTTATTTACATTCCAGTCGTTGCTCCCAGCCCCCGCAGTTCCTCATCCTGTTCCTTCTCCCCCATACTTCCGAGACGGTGCTCCCCCCCCTCAAACCCCAAAACAGGCATCCCCCTTCCCTGGGACCTCAAGACTCTAGAGGATTGGGCCCATCTTCTCCTACTGAGGCCAGACCCAGTCGGGCTTCAGACCAGCTAGTGTATGCTGTGTGGTTGGTGGCTTAGTTTCTTGGCGCTCCCAGGGGTCTGGGTTGGTTGAGACTGCTGGTCTTCCTATGGGGTCGCTGTCCCCTGAAGCTTTTTTTTTCTTTTTAAACACCTTTTTCTCTTTAGCCTTTTTTATTTTTGGAAGTTGTAACGTCATCATTTTAAAACCACAGTCCTAGTGATGAGAAAGTACTATGTTTTATCAGAAAGTTGCTGTTTCTCCATTCCCTTGCAGTTTTTGTATTCTTTGAGAACAAACTAATAAGTATGATAAGACGTTTATATTGGTGGCCCATGCCTTTAACTCCCAGTACTCAAAAGACAAAGAGAGGCAGGTGGACATCTATATAACAAAATCCAGGTCATCTAAGGCCACAAAGTAGATCCTGTCACAAAAATTAAACAAACAGCAGCCGGGCGTGGTGGCACACTCCTGTAATCCCAGCACTTGGGAGGCAGAGGCAGGCGGATTTCTGAGTTCGAGGCCAGCCTGGTCTACAGAGTGAGTTCCAGGACAGCCAGGGCTAAAAAAAAAAAAAAAAAAAAAAAAAAAAAAAAAAAAAAATTTTAAACAAACAAATAAGCAAGAAAATATAGGGTCATCCTGGGCAACATATTTTATCACAAATAGAGAAATATGTTTAAAAAGTATTTGGCGGCTGGGCGGTGGTGGCACACACCTGTAATCCCAGCACTTGGGAGGCAGAGACAGGTGGACTTCTGAGTTCGAGGCCAGTCTGGTCTACAGAGTGAGTTCCAGGACAGCCAGGGCTACACAGAGAAACCCTGTCTCCGGGGGGGGGGGGGTATTTGGCAACAAAAATCTGCAGTTTGGTCCAATAATGGGAATCAACAGCCTAAGAACAGAACCATGGAAGCTGACACTGAGGCCTGATAGTACACAGGTAACATGGCAGCACTTCTGAGGTGGAGGCAGGAGGATCAGGAATCCAAGGACAAACTCAGCTACTCAGCAGGTTTGAAGTCAATCTGAGTGATATGAGACCCTTCAACTAAAACAGAAAAAAGGCCAGGCCAAAGGGGGGTTGGGGGGTGGGCACTTCCATAGAAGGAAGACATAACCATACCAATGAGGCAAGTACAAACTGAGGTAGCTATCTCTTTAAAAACAATACACAGGCCGGGCGGTAGTGGCGCACGCCTGTAATCCCAGCACTTGGGAGGCAGAGGCAGGCGGATTTCTGAGTTCGAGGCCAGCCTGGTCTACAAAGTGAGTTCCAGGACAGCCAGAACTACACAGAGAAACCCTGTCTCGAAAAACCAAAAAAAAAAAAAAAAATCAAAAAAAGGCTTGAGAATAGAATAGAAAACTATTATTGAGAAGTAATTTACACCAAGAAGTTGGAATCCAAGACCAGTCTCAATTACTCCAATAACCTAATGACTGCCTCCAATGAAATTATCCAGTAACTTACTTTTTTTTTTTTTTTTTTGGTTTTTCGAGACAGGGTTTCTCTGTGTAGCTCCGGCTGTCCTGGAACTCACTCTGTAGACCAGGCTGGCCTCGAACTCAGAAATCCTCCTGCCTCTGCCTCCCGCGTGCTGGGATTACAGGCGTGCGCCACCACCACCCAGCAACTTTCTTAAAACACAAAAATCATCTGGAGCAGAGAGGTGACTCAGCCAGTAAGACCGCTTGCATAGAACCTAACTTCAAGTCCCCAAATGCCTTGTAAATAACCGGCATAGTCATACACATCTGTAACTCCAGTGCAGAGAAGGGAAATAGGCCTTGCTATGGATACCAGCATAGCTCCAGGTTCAGTAAGATACCCTGTCTCAAAGGTTTAATAAACCCAACTGCCCCCTTTGGCTTCCATGTGCACACAACACAGGTGGAGATACTTACACACATACATACACAAATGCACACGTACATGACACCCACACAAATATTGTTACTTGGGGAAAGGAAGATTGTACTTTATTCTATACTCACTGGGAAGCCAAAATCAAATCTTGCAGTATCTAAAGTCTTCCAACTTTAATGCTAAATCAACTTTTCTTCTCAATTCAGAAGATTCTCAGAACAAGAACAGGCTATTTCCTACCTGTCTGACCAAACAGATGTCCCAAAACTGAGCTTTAAAAGACCCCCTTTTTTTTTTTTGGGGGGGGGGGTTTTCAATGGCAAATACTCTGTAATATAAACTAGAAAATCCTGGGGATTGGTCCCAAACTTTGAGATCTGGAAGGCATAGCGGTACATGCCAAAAATCCCAGTGTTCAGGAGGCAAAGGATTCCTCCAAGTGTGAGGCCAGCTTCAGTAAAACACAAGCGAGGATGTAGTGGTACGTGCCTTTAATCCCAGCACTTGGAAGCAGAGGCAGATGGATCTCTCTGTGAGTCTGAGGCCAGCCTGGTCGACAGGGCAAGTTCCAGGTCAGGGATACATGGAGAAATCTGGTCCGGGTGGTAAGGAAGCAAGCAAGCAAGCAAAGAGAGTAATCAGCCAGTCAGGCCCACATAATAACTACATTTCAAAGAGAAAACAAAAGTGAAGTCCAGCAAGATAGATCAGCAGCTAAAGGCACCTGCAGCAAGCCTGAAAACCTGAATCCAACTCCAGAAAGTTGTCCTGACTTCCGCATGGACACAGAAGCAGAAATACATAAATACAATAAATATAAGAAAAAGTATACAAAACTAAATATGATCCCATTTCTGTGAAACTGCTTCCATAAAACTGCAGAGTGTGTGAACTCACACGCCTATAATCCTAGCACTTAAGAAGTAGAAAATGAGAGTCAAGGCCAGCCTGGACTACAAGAGACCCTTTCTCCAAAAGTAGTAAAAAAAATGCTAATCTATCAAATAAGTGTTGATTTAACACTTGACCTATTATGGACCAGATACTGGAGCTATCAAGGCACATATAATTCCTGTGTACAACAACAGTAGAGAAAGCTTTAATCACATTACTCTGATTAAGGATGTGAACTCACTTCCTGCCAAACACAACAACTTAAGTTGGAATCCCAGAACCTAATCACAGAAGGTGGGAACTGACTCTTCCAAGTGGTCCTGATTTTTGCACAAAGCAAATATAAATATAAAAAAATTTCAAAAACACAGGCATGGTGGTGCACAACTCTGATCCCAGCTGAGTGGTAGAGGCAAGCCAACCTGAGGCCAGTATAGTCTACCCAGAATTTTTCAGGACAGCTGGAACTACATGGAGTCTGTCTCAAATAACAAAACAAAGTTCTAGGCCAGCCTGATATACAGAGCAAATTCCAGGACAGACCAAGCTACAGAGATAAACTGTCTTAAAACACACCAACAAAAACCCCAAAAAGACAATAAAGACTTATACTGAGGGCCACAACCCTCAGGAAAAGCAATTTTGCTCCATGTTACAGAAATGATTTAAACAACAATTGTAAAATACTATATTCTCCATCTTAAGGGAGCAAGAGGCCATGAAAATGCTGTATACAGTTTTACTATAAAGTTATCGTGTTATCACGAAGTGGGTGGAGGTGAGCCTTTAATTCTAGCACTTAGGAAACAGATGACTCTCGAGTTCAAGGTCAACCTGATATACAGAGTTCCAGGTCAACTATGTCTGGTGGGGTGAGGGGTAGCATCTCTGACTCATACCTAATAGTGACATAACAGCACTTGTACAATATTTATTTATTCAGTAATAATCCATGCAGGGCGGTGGTGGCACACACCTTTAATCCAAGCACTTGGGAGGCTGACGCAGGTGGAGTTCAGGGCCAGCCTGGTCTACAGAGTGAGTTCCTGGACAGCCAGGGCTACACAGAGAAACCCTGTCTTGAAAAAAAAAAACAAAACAAACAAACAAAAAAACTTAAAAAAAAATAATAGTCCAGGCGGTGGTGGCGCACACCTTTAATCCCAACACTTGGGAGGCAGAGGCAGGCGGATTTCTGAGTTCGAGGCCAGCCTGGTCTACAGAGTGAGTTCCAGGACAGCCAGAGCTATACAGAGAAACCCTGTCTCGAAAAAACAAAAACAAAAACAAAACAAAATAAATAAATAAATAAATAAATAAAATAAAAATAAATAAAATAATCCTAAATAAAATAGCAATTTTGCCAACAAGTTTAGCTGGGCTTCTACAATGAAAAAGCAGAAAGAAAGGAAACGCAAGGAAAGGAAAGGTCCTAAACTTTACATTTACCAGGGCTAGAAAGACAGCTCTGTAGCTAAGAGCAGTGGCTGCTCTTCAGAAGACCTGGGTTCAGTCCCAGCACCCATGTGGAGCTTACAACTGTCTTTTAATCCAATTCCAGGGAATCTGACACCCTCACAGAGACATACATGCAGGCAAAACACTAATACATATAAAATAAGCTTTGCATTTATCTAATCAGGGAGTATGCTACATTGAAGATATCAATAAGCCAACAATTAAAGCTACAAAATATCCATAAAAAATAAATAAATAACCTACCAGGACATGGGACTCTACCTATGCAGCTATGGGGAAGCCAGTAAGTAGTAAACCATGCTTCTGTCAGTAAACATTTCCCCTCACCCCATGCTCTGTAAGCCCAATAAATTCACTGATTCCCCAGAATGGAAAACAATTAAAGTAAAAAGTCTACCCCTGACTGAACAAAACAGTAACATTTTTCAATTTCCTAATTATTTTGCAAACAATGTCTTAAGTAGTCTAAAGACAAACAAATAGGGCCAAGAACATTTCTGGCTTTAAAAAGTGTTGGGCTAGCCAAACATAGTAGCACAGGTCTTTTAACCCAGCACTTAGGAGGCAGAGGCAGGTGGACCAGTTTCTTTGAAGCGGAACCCAGTCTTGCCTACTTAGCAAGTTTCAGGACAACAGGCATTACACTGTGAGACCGGCTCAAAAAAGAAAGAAAACAAAACGCGTGTTGTACTATCAGGTTTAAAGACAAAAGACTAAGACATTCTGGTTTTCAAAAGCGTTGGTACTTTCAGTTCCTCAAATGTCCCAACTATCATCTTTTGGTCCAAAAGATGAACGATTACCCTGAAAACTTAAGCAACCGGTCAAATCCGCCTTTCCTTCCTTCTTACTCCAGATTCTCCAACACTTAGCTCTCAAAGAAAAAAGATAAACACTCCGCTAAGAGTGATTAAAGGAGTAAACCACCAGATTCTATGCCGGAATCGTTTAGTGCAAGATTTGTATCGGAATTCCTCCTTACGTCCTCTAGTCCTGCCACAGCAACGAGTCACTGCGTGGTTACAAGATGTTCCCTCGGGCTCAGACGTCCTCCCCTAATTTAAAACTGATTGATCCTTTTTTTATCAGCGCCGCGTCACCACCTCCCAAAAATAACTAAGCATAAATTAATGGCTCCGTTACCCAGCTTCTCAGGAAGTATTGGCTTTACTTCTCTGTACACATTCCCTTTGATTTTCAAAGAGAATACTCACACATCTGTTTCCACATCAAATTGTCAAATTTCTGACATCCTAGGCTTGTTACCTCTCTCTAACACCGGAAAACTAACACTTAGAAAGGACGTTTTTAGTGACTTAGTAGCCATGTTGTCAGCGTAAATTTTGGTTTCTAAACCGGGAGCCAAGAAACAGGGATTCAATCTCTCACACTCAAATTCCTTCCCGTCTTCTCTGGATTCCTTATGGAACCCGGTCTCTTTTCAACATGTTTCTAGCTCTGATTACTCTTGTAGGGCATAAGATGAGCGACTACCCTGAAAACTTAAGCAACCGGTCAAATCCGCCTTTCCTTCCTTCTTACTCCTGATTCTCCAACACTTAGCTCTCAAAGAAAAAAGATAAACACTCCGCTAAAAGTGATTAAAGGAATAAACTACCAGATTCTATGCCGGAATCGTTTAGTGCAAGCCCCACAACACAGCCCAGCCGCCTGGAGAAGCCTGTTTCTCGGAGGTTTGGATTAACAAGCCAGCGCTGAAGCGGACTCTTAGGAGCGGCCCGAGTGCGTCTGCCGTCATTCAGGGCTTCCCAGGTGCAAACTGCCAACGACAGCGCCCATGGGGGCGAGAGAGAGGCCGGCCTCCCACGCCCGCCTCCCCGCTCGCTCTCCCGGAGTCCTCCGCCGCAAGCCGCTCGAGCGAGGCTCTCCTGTCCGAGCAAGACAACTCGGAAGCGCCAACATCCAGCGCGGAACAAAGCACCGGTCCCGGAGTGCGAGAGGACGCCATTACGCGGGCAGCGGCCTGCGCCGACGAGCGGAGCAGGCCCCGCCGCGCCGACTCGGCCCAGGCCAGAGATACCCCCGCGAAGACGCCGAAAGCCAAGAGAGAGGGCCGCGGCTGGCTGGCTGCCGAGGTCGCGCGTGGGAAGGGAGAGGCCCCTTACCTTCGTGAGTCTTGGCGATCTTCGCCATTTTGTCCACTCGAACACACAGACGGAACTGGCGCTCCCAAGGACTTCCGCTCGCCGCCGCCACCAGAAACAGAGGCTGCACTCTGAGCGTGCGCACCCGGGAACGCGCGCCGCGCTCTGGCACGCAGTTCAACTGCCACCTATGAATCTACGCGGTGCATGCTGGGAATGGGAGGGGCCAGGGCGGGCTCCCGGCGGCTTCCTTAAAACGCCCAGCAAAGACTAAACACCTAAGCGAATGGCTACTTTTTAAGACAAGTGTATTCTATCCGGGCAGTGGCGGGCACGTGCCGTTAATTTGAGGCCACCCTGGTCTACAACAAGAGTTCCCTAGAAGCCAGGGCTACACAGACAAACCCTGTCTTAAAAAAAAAACAAACGAAAGCCAGGCGGTGGTGGGGCATGCCTTTAATCCCAGCACTTGGGAGGCAGAGGCAGGCGGATTTCTGAGTTCGAGGCCAGCCTGGTCTACAGAGTGAGTTCCAGGACAGCCAAGGCTACACAGAGAAACCCTGTCTCGAAAAAACAAAAAAAACAAAAAAAACAAAAAATCAGGTCAGATTGCTCTAAGACACGGCCTGGGGACATGAACACAAACAGTACCCAGCGTGGTGAAAGCACATCTTTAATACCAGCATTTAGTAGGCAGAGAGAAGCAGATCTCTTCGAGCTCGAGGCCAGATCGAATTCCAGGATTGTACTACCTGTCTCAAAAAAAAAAAAAAAAAAAAAAAAAAAATCCAGATTCAGTACAGTGGAAAACAGAAAGGCACCATTGGGAACTAACTGTTCAGGACAGGGTGGAGAGATGATCCAAAGGTAAAGAGCTCTTCCAGAGAAGCCATATTCAATTCCTAGGATTCACATGGCCCCTCACAAGTCAACTCCAGTCCAGGGTATCTGGCCTCTATGGGCACAACATTCACATAAATTATTTTAAAGAAAAAGAGAAACTATCTAGAAAAAGCTGGCTGCGTGGCCTCACAGTGAGACATGGAGAGATATGGGTAGTTTTTCAAGCAATATTTCCTTCATGTGTGCATTATTAAAGGGATTTGATGTAAAAGAAACTCAAAGTAATAGAATTGATGTAATTACTAATGGGTTTGCTTAAGAGACATTACACAACGTAGAATTTAGCTAAAGGAGGGCTCCCTCCAAGATACCCCCAAAATAAACAGTATGCTGACCAGGCCTGTTAGAAATAAAGTTTATGATGCCTAAGATGTCAGTGTTTGTTCGCCAGTATTAACCAGCCGTTAAATCTGCCCCCATACCATAGACTACTTCTCTAACAGGCAGCTCAAGGGAGCAGTATAAGGTCATCAGCAATGTTCAGTCCTGATCTACAATAAAGCCCAGTTCTTTTCTTGAGAAGAGCATAATTCTGCCAAGTGGGCAAATGACCCCCAGGTAACAACTATTTGAAAAAGTATAACACTGATGTACTTAAAATAATTCTGGCAATAACTTTGCTGTGTAAGTCTCCTACTTGCCCAAGTGACCAGGCAAATAGGAGTGACCTATTGACCAGATTTTCAGCCTTCTGTCTCTGTTTAAATTGTTCTAAATGTAACCCAGGGTTGGGACCTAAATTACAAATTTAAGGATGACCTCATATTCGGAGAAAATAAGCCTGAAGTGTATCTAAGTTATCACATCTATCCAAGGCTGGGCCTACTGAGCGTAAGCCAAGTGTGCCAGACCCTTCGCTTTTATTATCCTCCAAATATGCAGAATGCTTTCTCACTGGGAAGGCTTATTATTTCTATAACAGATTCAAATGGGCATTTGCTGCACATTTGTTACCACAAATGTGTAGGAGCTAAATACTTACTGGAGTCCCAGAGTGATAAACTCTGGGATAGAGTTTTAGTGATAAACATCACTAAAAAAACAAACAACAACAAAAAAAAAAAAAAAAAAAAAAAAACACCCAGAATTGTCTTGTGAGTCCTCTTTCATAAAACTAAGACTTTCTCACTGCAGCTTACTTGTCTGTATGTTTATTCCTAAGAAGATAATAATATGGTTCAACACAGGAAGGAAAGTATTAAAAAATGAGTGAGAGATGGCCCCTGAGGCTCTGCTACTTGACTGCTTGGCTCCTTACTTGGGGAGGTGAGTTCCAGGACAGCCAGGGCTACACAGAGAAACCCTGTCTTGGAAAAAAGAAAAGAAAAGAAAAGAAAGGAAAGGAAAGGAAAGGAAAGGAAAGGAAAGGAAAGGAAAAGAAAAGAGAAAAGAAACCCTGTCTCAAAGGAAACAAAACAACTTTGAGGTTTTAGAGATGACTCAGCAGTTAAGAGCCCTGACTGCTCTTGCAAAAGGATGCAGGTTCACTTCCTAACACCGACATGGTTACTAACAACCAGCTATGGTTCAACTCCTAGGGGCTCTGATTCCCTCTTCTGGCTTCTGTGAGCATGGGGCACACATATTGTGCACATATATACATGCAGGCAAAATATTCATACACATAAAATTTTTTTAAAAAAATTACAGGATGGAGATCTGCAGTCTAGCACATATGAGGGTTCTTCTGTGGTACAAGGAAGGGTGAACAGAGAGGGAGCACCAGAGGCCTGCCTAGGCAGCCTGTGTTTATATGCTTTTTAATAAAGTGTGGAGCAAAAGTTGGCTCTCTTTTTGTTTGTTTCCTTGATAGTGTCTGACTATCTCCAGCTGTCCTGGAACTCCCTCTGTAGACCAGGCTAGCCTCAGACTCAAGAGATTTGCTTGCCTCTGGCTCCTGAGTGCTAGGATTAAAGGCATGTGCTACCCCAGGCCAGCTGTTTCTCCTTCTTGAATTGGATCTGGTAAGATGCCTTTAGCTGCTTGGTTGTCTCAAATGACAGACTTGACTGGATGAAACACGGGTTAGGGGAACATGAGAAAGTACCTGTGGCAAAAACTTCCTCAGAGACAAGCCGCTTTTGTTATCAGAGGTCCACACCGGCGAGAGGGCACGAGCCCTCTGTCAGGGGCTTACCCTTCCAAGCTCACCCAGTGGATTATCTGGGGCAAGGGTTTGGGAGGAAGTTAACCCAAGAGCCTCCCAGTGAAGAAAAAGGTCTGGGAAATGAAGGAGTTTCTTTTGTGCAAGAGTCTGGAAGTCTGGTTAGTTTGATGGCTCCTATCCAGGACCTCTCTCCGTAGCTGTCTACCCATTTAAGAATAACCATCTCCTCTCTCTGTTCACTTAACTCCTATGTAGGACAAGCTAGCCTTGAACTCAGAGATCTGCCTTTCTCTGCCTCCCTAGCGCTGGTATTAAAGGTATATGCCACCATGTCTGACAAATTTTTTTTTTTAGATTTCTTCATTTTATTCTATGTGTATGGAATACACATGGAATTATCTGAATGTATGTGTGTAATCACATGTATGACTGGTACCTGCTATGGTCAGAAGAGGACATTGGATCCCCTGGAACAGGAATTAGGAATGACTGGGAACTATGACCTGGATGCTGGGAACTGAACCCTGATCATTGGCAAGAACAGTGAGTGCTTTTGACCACTGAGCCAACTATAGAATCAGTCTACTGAAAAAAAAGTCAGCATAAAAAAAAGGCAAAATTGTCTGGCATGCTGATTTGGTATGTGTTTTTGTTCGTTCATTTGTTTTGTTTCCTTTTGTTTCTTCGGGCTTTTTGTTTTGAGATGGGATCTCTCTTTGTAGCCCTGGCTGTCTTGGAAATCTACAAAGCCCAAGCTGGCCTTTTTTTTGGGGGGGGTGGGGGTGGGGGGGTGTTCCAGACAGAATCTCTGTATAGCCCTGGCTGTCCTGGAACTCTGTAGAAATCTGCCTGCCTCTGCCTCCCAAATGCTGGGATTAAAGGAGTATGCCACCACACCCAGTTAACGATTTATATTTTAAATACTGTTAATCCTGAGAGTCTTGAGAGAATCCACAACTCAGTTCCACAAATTTTGAGCCAAATTTGAAATAAGTTTTAATGACATTCTGTCCAGGAAGACAGATTCTGGCCAGGTCCACCACGGAGTTCCCAGGGAGTGGTTACAAGTCTTGGGCAAATTTCCCAGGGACTTAAAAAGTCAAAACCATGGGGCCACTGTATTTCCCATCAGGTCTAATCAGGCCAAGCATATATACTGACATACTTTCTGCCTACATACCTCCTGTCTAAATCCAATCAAGGGCAAACATATATCTTGATGTAATTCCTACCCAAGTACCTACCACCTACATGTGATCAAGCACATCAGTGTAGTTGGGCCAAACAAACAGATGGCCTGCTATCTCGCATCAACAGTAGCCTCCAGCATTTCAAGTAATATCTGTCCTTTGTTGAGGGAAATATTTTTAAAAAAACGAACCTGCATGTTCCCGTACTTGTGCCTCTAACTCTCTGCCCCGCACTGGTGGACAATGGCCAATCTGTTTTTATCTCATGGAGATTCACTGGCCCGGAGCTCCTGAAAAGTCTCCACCCAACTCGCTAGGTTCCCAGTAGCGGATCACTACCACGCCAGCCCATGCTTCAAATCCCCCATGGCCTTTGTGGTGCACATCTGGCAAACCCACACTTTGCCATACCTTTCTCTCTTGAACCCAGAAAAGCCACCGAGTGAAGGAAAACACAACACAAACAGTTCAGAAACAACAACTAAAACCTAATCTTGTAAGCTTTATTAAAAATCTGATTGCTCCAGTGGAGAATCCTTGGGGATCCTCCATGATATCAGCTATATCTTACCCCTCTGCTGTCCCTGTTCCTCTCCTGCTTCCTCTCTTCCTCCGTCCAACCTGGAAGTCCCGCCTACTTGCCCAGTGATTGGCTCCTTTATTCTTTGGGGGATTGGTTCACAAGAACAGCACCAGGCCCATCCACAACAGTCCTTTGGCAAGAGACTTATAGATTAGAGGCATTTTTATTTCATAGATTTCTTAGGCATAGTAGTTCAAAATTAAAACATAGCTTTAATTCTGATGTCGGCCATGATGAACCCTTATGTTGGAAATGTAAGCCAAAATAAACTGCTTCATGAACTGCTTTGGCGATGGTAAACAGCAGCAGAAAATTAAGTAATATAGGACTCCTAGAATTTAGAAGCCAGGTGTGGTGGTTTGAATAAGACTGCCCCTGCACCCCGGGCTCATAGATTTGAATACTTGGTCACCAGAGTGGCACTAATTGAAAGGATTAGGAAGTATGGGCTTATTGGAGGAAGTGGGTGGTCTTTGGGATTTCAAAAGACCAAACCAGTCCCCATCTCTCTTTCTGGTCCCCATGGATCCACTTAGACGTCTCAGCTCCTTCTTCAGCACCATGTCTGCCTGCATGCTGCCATACTTCCTTCCATGATGAAAATGGACTCTGAAACTGTGAATCTGCCACAATTCAATGTTTTCTAGGAGTTACTGTGACTCTTCACAGTACACAATGTCTCTTCACAGGAGTAGAACACAGACAACAAGGACGCTGCTCAATATCCTACATAAGAAAGCTGCCTGTGGCCGGGTGGTGGTGGCGCACACCTTAATCCCAGCACTTGGGAGGCAGAGGCAGGTGGATTTCTGAGTTCGAAGCCAACCTGGTCTACAGAGTGAGTTCCATGACAGCCAGGACTACACAGAGAAACCCTGTCTCAAAAACAAACAAACAAACAAACAAACAAACCAAAAAAAGAAAACAAAAACAAAAAACCAAAAACAAAAAAGAAAGCTTCCTGTAACAAAGAATTATCTGGCCTGCAGGGCCAGGAGCACCACTGTAAAGGAAAGTCTGAATCCCATGAATGTGATAGGAGTCAGTTCTCACTGGCTTGACTTGCCACTCCCAAGAGCACTTGACTTTCCAAGGCCTTAAATGTACTTCAGTTTTCTGATTAGCATGATTGAACAATGAAATTGACTAGTAACACAATGACAGTTGTCAACGAATATGATTTGTTACATCACAAGGTTTCTTATGAGAGAAATATACAAGCTATCAAAAGCAGAGATAGATGGATCTCTTAAAGCCCATGCCAGCCTGATCTGTATAGTGAGTCCAGGACAGCCAGGGACTATGTAGAGAGATCTTGCTTTTTAAAAACACACACACATCAGGACAGCCAGGACTACACAGAGAAACCCTGTCTCAAAAAAAATTAAAAAAAAACAACAAAAAAACAAAAAAACCCACACACACACAACCAGAAACAAAAGCAGGTGGCTATAACAATGTTAGGATAGGGTATGTTAATGGGACAATTAACAACTTTTAACAATTAAAATATAGGGGCTGCAGAGATGGCTCAGTAATAGCTCAGGTGTTCTTCTACAGGATCTGGGTTCAATCCCCATCACCCACACGACAGCTATCAACCTGATGCCCTCTTCCAGCTTCTGGAAAACCAGGAACTTACAGTGGGTGAACAGACATACATGCAGGGAAAATACCTACACGCATAACACAAAAAGTGAGGCTGGTGAGATTGTTCAGCGTTAGGAGCACTTGGCTGCTTTTCTAGAGGACCTGAGTTTGATTCCTGCTTGGTGGCTCACAAGTGTCTGCTATTCCCCGTACAGGGGACCTGATGCTTCTCCTGGCCTTCTTGGGCACCAGGAATGAATGTGTTACACAGATATACATGCAGACAAAACACCCTTACATATACCTTTTTTAAATTATAAATCTTAAAAGCCAACATAAGCTAGATGAGATTTTATCTCCAAAAACAAAGAGAAAAAAAAAATACAAGATTCAGCTCAAGAGAATGTATACAGTAAACGTAAATCCGCTCTGTTGAAAATGGCCTGGTGGCACAAGCCTATAGTTCCAGCTCTTGCAAGGTAGAGGCAGGAGGCAGCCTTATTTACATAATGATTTTGAGACCAGGCTGGACCACAAGACAGGAAACAAAGACAACAGAAGGACTCTTATCAGATCAATACCACGTGCTCTAGATACCACAACTGGCAAAAGGCTTGCTACTTGAACGAATCTGTGGTTGTTCACTATCCTCCTCTGTGGTGGCTAAGGAGACTCCATTTTATGCTAGGCATCCATCTTGGTACCCACTGACAACATCTCTGACTGCAGTCCCGGGAAGATGACGTCCATGACCCTGTACTTGTTATACTATGACTGTTTTTTTGACTTCTGCAACCATATGATGCAATCAAGGACCATTCAGTGGTTGCCTAGACTACCTAATCTTGACAGCAGAACAGCTCCTGGCTTGTTTGTGCAGATACTCAAGGTCTTCTCGTGGGTTTCATCTTTAAAAATCCTTCCCTCACCCCCCTTCTCCTGGCTGTTGTGATCATAAAAAGAGAAAGTGTTCTATGGCGGTGTTGGGGAAGGGGGTGCCTCAGAGGGCCCAGGCCGAGGCCTCCCTTCCCCCTGAGGGTCCAGACACACATGGTATAGCATAGAATAGAGTTTATTCAGGGCGTGGAGAAGGGAGTTAAGGGGGTAGTAGAGGCAGAGAGAGGGAGAGAGTAGAGAAGCAGAGGCTGGCCATGACCACATGCAGGGAGGGGAGGAGAGCCCAAGAGGGGTTAAGAGAGAAGCTGAGAGTGAGAGAATAAGAGAGGTAAGAGAGAGTAGGGGCCGGTGGCGCACGCCTTTAATCCCAGCACTTGGGAGGCAGAGGCAGGCCGATCTCTGAGTTCGAGGCCAGCCTGGTCTACAGAGTGAGTTCCAGGACAGCCAGGGCTATACAGAGAAACTCTGTCTCAAAAAAACCAAAAAAAAAAAAAAAAAAAAAAAAAAAAAAAGAAAAAAAAGAAAAAGAGAGAGAGAGAGGAGGGGCTGAGCAGCCCTTTTTATAGTAGGCCAGGCCTGTTGCCAGGTAACTGTGGGGTGGAGCCTAGACAGAATCCCAACACTGGCAATCTCAAGTTTAGTGCCCTTATAGCAGCTAATCAATAAATCTTATAATTATCCTTGGACTGCCTATGATTCTTCCAGGGATCAAAAAGAAGGAAATAGGCAAGGCCACTTGACCCTCACCTAAGTATCTTCCCAGCCTGTTGTGTGCAATCAGGTTCTAATTGCAGGAGGCCTCAAGGTTTTCTGGAAAAACTAGAGTACACAGGCTATAAAACAAGAGTAAGGAGGGTGTCCACCTATACAGCAATGGGAAAGCTCTTAAATATAAACTGGGTAAAGGCTCCAAATATTATCTAACCCCCACTTAGGAAAAAAATCATTACAGCAAAGAATAAATGTATTTATTACTATTATGTTTCACATTATTGAAATATTTTAATCAAAACAATTTGTATAAAAATTAGCATGGCTAAATGTAATTATAGATGTCTCCTTCTTTGACTTCTTCCCCCCTTCTTGTGTTCTTATTTACCAAAAATAAAATAAAATAAAATAAAATAAAATAAAATAAAATAAAATAAATCCTCCATTCAAGGTCATGAATATTCTGAATATTCTAAACTCTTGCTGAAATGTAAACTTTTTTTCTCTAAGGATCTGTAAGACCAAGGGGTGGCGGTTGGGAGGAAGTAAAGAGACTGCGGAAGCCTGCCTCTGCGCTTGCCTGCCTCTGCGCTGTACCGTCGCTCACACAGAGCTCCACTCCCCTTCCCCCTTTTCCCAGTAAAAATGCCTCCAGCCTTTCGGAGAGAGCCCACCCTGGCGCCAGAATATTGCAATCCCCCTTTTCATGGTGGCTCTCCCTAAAGAGCCCCCCTCCCGGCCTGCGCCCCCCTCCCCATCCTCAGTGCCCCCAACCCGGCAGATACCGCTTTGGGAATACTAATCCCAGCCTCCCTGATAGATAACTAGCACATCCCAGTGCCGATGGCTCCTGTCCTTGAGAAAAAAAACGAACCATAAAACATCCTTGAAAAGATAAGAGCCCCACTTTTTGGCATTAAGAGAAGGGCAATTAAGTGTTCCCAGACAGCTGTGGCCAGTTTGTAAAACAAGCAGTTTGTAAAACAAGCTAGTTCCTGATAGCACCCAGGTCAGAGGAGTCCCCCTCCCAGCTGCGCGAGTCCTCCCGCGCTGTCTGAACAAAATCAAGTTTGAAGGATGGCTAAACCCTGCTTATGAACATACATGGTTCAGCAAATAAGAGCACTGACTGCTCTTCCTAAGGTCCTGAGTTCAAATCCCAGCCACTACATGGTGGCTCACAACCATCCATAATGAGATCTGACACCCTGTTCTGGTGTATCTAAAGACAGCAACAGTGTACTTACATATAATAAATAAATAAAACTTAAAAAAACAAACAAACAAAAAACCTCCCAGTCCCTAGACTCCAGCATCACATTCCTAGCCTGTGCAATGGCGAAGGTTTGTGATCCCAGCCTGACTGGAATAAAGGCTCTTTTGTTATATTACATCGGTTGGCAATTCTTGGAGTTCTCCTGGGGCTTCCCGGGGCCTGGGCATAACAGAACATCCATAATATTCCAAGCAAAAAAGTTAGCTTAAAACTTATAAGGAGCTGGGCATGGTGGCGCACGCCTATAATCCCAGCACTTGGGAGGCAGAGGCAGGCGGATTTCTGAGTTCGAGGCCAGCCTGGTCTACAGAGTGAGTTCCAGGACAGCCAGGACTACACAGAGAAACCCTGTCTCGAAAAACCAAAACCAAAACCAAAAAAAAAAAAAAATTATAAGGAAAAAGTTAATAGTTAAAAAATCTATGCATGCTATACATAGGTAATCTTAATCTGCTATTCATGCTTATATGTTACTTGAAATCAATTCTTGTTATCCCCTTTTTAGTTTTTGGTTTTTGGCTTTTCGAGACATGGTTTCTCTGTGTAGCTCCAGCTGTCCTGGAACTCACTCTGTAGACCAGGCTGGCCTCGAACTCAGAAATCTGCCTGCCTCTGCCTCCCAGAGTGCTGGGATTACAGTGCGCCACCACCGCCCGGCTGTTATCCCCTTTTTAGACTAAGGAAGCAACAATAGGATTCCAAAATATTCTGGATTGGGATGGGTTTCTATGTGATGATTTTTGTACTAAAAATAAAAATTTTAGATAAAAAACATAAGCTTAGTAAAGAAAATATATTTAATTTATTAATAAGGCTTATAAACTCCAAAGGTCTACTCAGGTTAACAATAACTGAGTTAAAAATATACATCTAGCCTCTTTGTCATTACTAAGTTTGTTAAGATTTTAACTATTTGGATAAACGGAGTCTTACAAGAAATTGTAATATTCTCTAATTGTACACAATAAAAGAATCAGAAAAACAGGTTCCCAGTTTCTGTGGGCTATACTATGGTTTTGCAAGATTTCTGGTCCCTTTATTGACTGTATTTATACTTTTAAGTTTTATTTTACTGCCAGAGGATTTTTCAATTCTAATTTTTTTTTTGTTTTTGTTTTTTTTCGAGACAGGGTTTCTCTGTGTAGCCCTGGCTGTCCTGGAACTCACTCTGTAGACCAGGCTGGCCTCGAACTCAGAAATCCGCCTGCCTCTGCCTCCCAAGTGCTGGGATTAAAGGCGTGCGCCACTACCACCCAGCTGTATTTATACTTTTAAGTTTTATTTTACTGCCAGAGGATTTTTCAAAATTCTAATTATGCAAAAGCTACTAACTATTAAAGATAATTAAGGCATACAAGCTAGTGGCCAATCACCTTATAAATGACAAGATTTTTTTTTTTTATTTGGTTTTTTCGAGACAGGGTTTCTCTGTATAGCCCTGGCTGTCCTGGCACTCACTCTGTAGACCAGGCTGGCCTCGAACTCAGAAATCCGCCTGCCTCTGCCTCCCAGAGTGCTGGGATTACAGGCGTGTGCCACCACCACCCGGCACAAGATTTTTTTTAATGTGCTCAAAACTATGCTTTATAATCGTACTAAGTACAAATGTAATTCATTTTCAAGGATAAGCTTTATTTAGCTTCCTGTATGTCTCAAGGTTAAACCTAGAACAAGTAACTAAACACAGGAAAATTTATTTATAGTCTGGGATACTTATTAAATTAAATGTTGGCCCTCAAAGTCCTAAGAGATCTGCTGAATACGGCACTAAAAGTGTTAAATGAAAAATGTTTCCCATGATAAACAGGACTCCCAGCTCGTAGCAGCAGCTCTGGGGTGTATAGAGAATACCTTGTGTGTTGTATAGATCAACACTCATCAATTAAAAAAAACCTGTGGCATATAGGAAAGGGTAGAATAGAAGAGGGAACATCCAGGAGGCAGAGGGAATTCTGGGACAGAGCCAGGACAGGACACTCCCCTGGAAAGATGTGCAGAGACAGATGCTTGGTACCCAAGCACAGGTGACCAGCCTCATAGCAGAGTGTGGATTAGAATAAATCGGGTAATTTAAGTTACGATCTTGTCAGAGAAGAGCCCAGCTATATGGCCAAGGTATTTGTAAATATATTTTGATCTGAGTCTTATTTCTGGGAGCGTGGGGCTTGGACAAAGAACCACTACACCGAGGTCTCCTCCAAAGAAGACAGGACACAAACAACCCCCCTGGATTGTGGTAACGCCAACCACTGGGCAAATAACTGCCCCATGTCTCACCTGCCACCAGGTCTGTGCCCAAACCGTGGACAAGCAGGACACTGGAAAATTGACTGCCCCTCTTGACCTCGCTAAGGCAGGGCAGTCTCTCAAGTTCCTCATCTATAGGAAAGGCTCCCTGGCCTTCCAGTCTGGCAGCTGAAAGCTAATGCTGCTCTGTGTGTCTCAGTGAAAGACTCGATGATGCCCTGTATGACTTCTAAAGACCAATGACCTCTGGCCCCAAACCACAGGGACAATCCTAGGGTAAGTGTCCAAGTAAATCTTTTGTAATTTTACTTTTTTTTTTTTTTTTAAGATTTATTTATTTATTTTACGCTTGTGAGTACACTGTTGCTGTCTTCAGACATACCAGAAGAGGGCATCAGATCCCATTACAGATGGTTGTGAGCCACCATGTGGTTGCTGGGAATTGAATTTAGGACATCTGGAAGAGCAGTCAGTGCTCTTAACCACTGAGCCATCTCTCCAGCCCCGTCTTTGTCATTTTAATTGATTCAGAGGCCATTTGGATTATACTTCTTGATAACTAACTGTAGCTTTATTAATTCAACAGCAAGCACCCAGCTCCACCCCTAATGGCTACAGTGACCCGTCAGTCCATTTCATATGTAAAAGCTCAGGCTTGTTTTTCCTACAGCTACTAGGTCTCCTGATGAAAAAGACTGACACACAGTTTATTTTGCTGACAGGCTTCATATTAAAGAGATAAACTCACAAAACAGGTTTCGATGTAACTTTTACTATTTATTTATTTTTTTTTTAAAAAGCCTTTCTTTTAAAATGACTGCTTTCAGTAGTACACCAACTATGTCTCATGACAAATAATCAGATTAAAAAATTGATTTTTATAAAAGTTAGGAAGATCTAGGAAAATAATTTAGGATGCACGTTATAAAGGTCTAAAAATATAAAAGTTTAAGTAAATTATGAGGGTCTAAGAAAGTAATTTAAGAGCCAGGCGTGGTGGCGCATGCCTGTAATCCCAGTACTTAGGAGGCAGAGGCAGGCGGATTTCTGAGTTCGAGGCCAGCCTGGTCTACAGAGTGAGTTCCAGGACAGCCAGGACTACACAGAGAAACCCTGTCTCGAAAAACCAAAAAAAAAAAAAAAAAAAAAAAGAAAGAAAGAAAGTAATTTAATATGTATATATGTATATTTGTAAAGTTATAAAAGCCTGAGGATAGGAAAGTCTAGGTAAATTATGAGGGTCTAAGAAAGTAATTTAGTTTATATATATATATATATATATATATATATATTTGTAAAGTTATAAAAGTCTGAAGATATGAAAGCTTAAGTAAGCTGTGAGAGTCTCAGAACTCAGAATGTGATTTAAGGTATATAAGTGCAAATTATAAAGATCTGAGAAAATGCTTTAAGGTATATTTAAAAAAAAAGCAAATGTTTCAGGTTACCTATCACTATGCTATTGATTTCTTTTTTTGTTGTTGTTGTTTTGTTGTTGTTTTGTTTTTCGAGACAGAGTTTCTCTGTATAGCCCTGGCTGTCCTGGAACTCACTCTGTGACCAGGCTGGCCTCGAACTCAGAGATCCGCCTGCCTCTGCCTCCCAAGTGCTGGGATTAAAGGTCTGTGCCACCACCGCCCGGCGCTATTGATTTCAAAACTTCAGAGTTTTAACATTACTCAGTGGAGTTCTGATAAACTATTAATCTAGCCTGGGTAAAGTACTGAGTACTATTATCATAGCCAAGGCTCAAATTTTTAAATTTCCTTTGGTTGTTCTCTAAATATAGACTTAAGCATATGTCTCAGTACTCCACAGGAAAAACCAACAGTCGACTAACCTGGACCCTTGGGAGCTCTCAGAGACTGAACCACCAACCAAAAAACATACACGGGCTGGACCAAGCCACCACCCCCTGCCCCCAGCACATATACAGAAGAGGTGAAGCTCAGTCTCCATTTTTGTGCCCACCCCAAACTTGAGCTGAGGCTATCCCTAAAGCTGATGCCTGTATGTGGAATATGTTCCCCAAAAGGGCTGTCTTGTTTGGCTTCAATGGAGAGGATATGTCTAACCCTGCAGAGACGTGATGCCAGAGGGTCGTGGGATACCCTGGAAGGCTGGGAACCCACCTTCTCAGAGGAGAAGGGGAGGGGGGAGAGACTCTGTAGAGGGAGATGGGGGGCAGCAATTGGAATGTAAAAAATAATAAATATAAACATTTTTTTTAAAAAAAGAATGCTTCTCACTGAGGCTTTGTCCAGCAGCTGATGCATAGACTCACAGCCAAACATTAGGCTTAAGTCAGGGAGTCCCTAAGGAAGAGGGGAGAAAGCCTCGTAGGAGCCAGCGGGGTCAATGACACCAGAACACAGCCCACAGAATCCACAAGAGGGTTCATATGGGGTTCACAGAGACTGAAGGGACAATCGTGGAGCCTGCGCGGGTCTGTGCTAGGTCCTCTGCATACACACTATGATTGTTTAGTTTGGGGTTTTTGTGAGACTCCTAATAGTGAAGGGGGCAGGGCGGTGTCTCTGATACTTTTGCCTGCTCTTCGGACCCTTTTCTTCCTATTGGGTGACCTCATCCAGCCTTGATGTGAGGGTCTGTGCCTTGTCTTGTAGAATCTTTTTTTTTTTAAGATTTATTTATTTTTATGTATATGAGTCCACTTTAGCTGTCTTCAGACACAGCTAGAAGAGGGCATCAGATCCCATTACAGATGGTTGTGAGCCACCATGTGGTTGCTGGGAATTGCACTCAGGACCGCTGGAAGAGCAATCAACGCTCTTAACAGCTGAGCGGTCTTTCCAGCCCCTTGTATCTTATTATGCTGTGTTCAGTCGATATTTCTTCTCTTTTCTGAAGGGAAATGGAGGAGAATCTGGGGGAAATGCTTTTTTTTTTGTTGTTGTTGTTGTTGTTGTTGTTGTTTGAGACAGGGTTTCTCTGTGTAGCCCTGGCTGTCCTGGAACTCACTCTGTAGACCAGGTTGGCCTCGAACTCAGAAATCCACCTGCCTCTGCCTCCCAAGTGCTGGGATTAAAGGCACCTGCCACCACTGGCCGGCTTCTTGGAGTGTTCTTACAAGCACTTAGAATTCTCCTTGAAGAACTTCATTCCTGGACAGTGTTTTGAAAAAACCCTATAGATACCATGGACCCTAAAATTAAATCTCCCAATTCATTCCCATAGAGCCGGGGGGAATGTAATGGACCAAAATCCTCTCCTGTCACTTCTGGATATTACCGTATGCCCTTGTATCATAAACTACCTACTTACACAAGTGTATACACATGCACACATATAAATACCAACACTGTTAAGATACCAATATTTAGTCCTACAGAAATGTGAATCAGTGATTTAATTCAGATGATATAGAGCCAGAGGGGACTACGATGTCCAAAGAAACTCTATTTTAAACTAGGCATCCATCTTGATACCCACTGACTTTTGTCTCTGACTCCAGTCCCTGGATGATGACTCAGTGACCATGTGCAGCTATGTGCTACAGGAATTATTTAAATCCCAGCCCAGGATTTCTAACCGACATTTGTTTATTGAGGTCCTAGATAAAAGACACACTCACAGCCTTTATATTTACAATAAGTTCTAAACAGCAAAATAGCTGGGCAGCTACCTACCCTGCATGCTGTTAGAATTACTTTCCTATCAATAGCCCCGAGTTATTACTTACTCTATACTATGTTCCATCTGAGCTGCTCTTAACCCCAGCTGGGCACCCTCAGGGCCACATTCTCTTGACCCCTTCTCCTTCCTACTCTCCTGCACCTTCCTCTTCTCCTCCTTTCCCCATCCCAAGCCGAGAAAACCTAAACCCCACCTATGTGTCTTTTGCCCAGCTGTTGGCTGTCGGCATCTTTATTTACCAGTTAGAAATAACTAGGGACAGGCACTCAGCATCTCTCCTCTCTGGGGCAACCAGTCTTTGAGGGCCCCAAATATTAGAATACAAGCAGCATTAGGCCAACCCACCACACCATGACCATCTACTTGTTATGATTGTGTGTTTTAGCTTCTACAACCTGCTTATGCAGACAATCAAGGGCTATTTTGAGGTTGCTTTGACTACTTAATCTTGGCAAAGTAATCCTGGCTTACTGGTGCAGATACTCAAGGTCTTCTTGTGTTTTTCACCTTTAAAACCCCTTCCCTAGGCTCATTAATATCCACTTATCAGTGATTGCATTTCATGTGTATTCTTTTGTGATTGGGTTAACTCACTTAGGATATTTTCCAGATCCAACCATTTGCCTACAAATTGCATTAATTCATTATTTTTAATTGCTGAGTAGTATTCCATTGTATAAATATACCACATTTTCTGTATCCATTCCTCCTTTGAGGGACATCTGGGCTCCTTCCAGCTTCTGGCTATTATAAATAAGACTGCTATGAACATAGTGGAGCATGTGTCTTTATTGCATACAGGGGAATCCTCTGGGTATATACCCAGGAGTGGTATGACAGGGTCCTCTGGAAGGGACATGCTCAATTTTCTGAGGAACCACCAGACTGATTTCCAGAGCGGTTGTACCATCTTGCAATCCCACCAACAGTAGAGGAGTGTTCCTCTTTCTCCACATCCTCTCCAGCACCTCTTGTCGCTTGAGTTTTTAATCTTAGCCATTCTGACTGGTGTGATGTGGAATCTCAGGGTTGTTTTGATTTGCATTTCCCTAATGACTAATGATGTTGAACAACATCTCTTAAGGTGCTTCTCAGCCATCTGAATTTCTTCCGATGAAAATTCCTTGTTTAGCCCTGTACCCCATTTTTAATAAGGTTATTTGGTTCTTTGGGGTCTAATTTCTTGAGTTCTTTGTATATATTGGATATTAGCCCTCTGTCGGATGTGGGATTGGTGAAGATCTTTTCCCAATTTGTTAGTTGTCGATTTGTCCTTCTGACAGTGTCCTTTGCCTTACAGAAACTTTGTAATTTTTTTTTTTTTTTTTTTTTTTTTTTTTTGGTTTTTCGAGACAGGGTTTCTCTGTGTAGCTCCGGCTGTCCTGGAACTCACTCTGTAGACCAGGCTGGCCTTGAACTCAGAAATCCGCCTGCCTCTGCCTCCCAAGTGCTGGGATTACAGGCGTGCCCACCACCGCCCGGCTTGAAACTTTGTAATTTTATGAGGTCCCATTTGTCAATTCTTGATCTTAGAGCATAAGCTATTGGTTTCCTGTTCAGGAACTTTCCCCCTGTGCCTATGTCCTCCAGGGTCTTCCCCAGTTTCTTCTCTATTAGTTTCAGTGTGTCTGGTTTTATGTGGAGGTCCTTGATCCACTTGGAGTTGATCTTAGTACAAGGAGATAAGAATGGATCAATGCACATCCTTCTGCAAACTGACCTCCCGTTGAACCAACACCATTTGTTGAAAAGGCTATCTTTTTCCACTGGATGGTTGTAGCTCCTTTATCAAAGATCAAGTGACCATAACTCTGTGGGTTCCTTTCTGGGTCTTCAATTCTATTCCATTGATCTACTTGCTCCCACTCACTCAAGGCACAATTAGCAAATCAAAAGATTCCCAAGAAGGAGGAATGAGAGGACACTGGTACAGAAAAGACTGGTTCCACTCTTCCAGGAGAGTACCAGAACAGAGAAAGGGATGGGGGGGTGATTGAGGAATGTGGGGGGGGCTTATGGGACACATGGTGAGGGGGGAACTGGGAAAGGGGAAAGACTTTGGGATGTAAACAAAAAATATAGAAAAAAAAAAGTTGTGGGGACCAGAATAATAGTTCAAGTTGTTCAATAGTTCAAGACTATTTGCCCTGTATGCACAAAGACCTGTCTTTGGTTCTCAGAAATCTTCTTTGTTTGTTTGTTGTTTGTTTTCTGACTTGTTTATTCTGTTTTTTGAGATAGTTTCTCTGTATGTCCTGGATGTCCTAGAATTTATTATCTAGACAACCTGGTCACAAACTCACAGAGATTCTTCAGTTTCTGCTTCCCTAGTGCTGGCCATAATGGCACATGCTATTTCCAGCTTCCAGAAACTATATTAATAACTACAAAGAGAAAGGGGAGTAGTGTCTACCTATAAGAACACCACTGGGAACACAGCGACATGCAGATTCCTGGGACTTATAGGCCATTGAGCCTAGGTTAATCACTAGTCCAGGCTGATGAGAGCCTTTATCCAGAAAACTGATGGGAAGCAGCTGAGGACGGTACCTGAGTTTGTTCCTTGGCTTTCCTGTGCAGGCTGCAACATATGCATGCACCTTCACATATTAATATTACATACATATAACATACATAAACCCATGTGGTCTTTCACACACGTATGTTCTCTCTCACACACACATACATACACACACACAAAAAAAGTGAGGAATTTAATGTATTAAAAAATAGTGATGAGAGTGTGGAGGCACATGCCTTTAATTCCAGCACTTGAGAGGCAGAGGCAAATGTATTTTTGAAAATTTCAGGCTAGTTTGGTTGACACAGTGAGTTCTAGGCCAGCCAGGAAAAGCAAAGAGATCCCCGTCTCAACAAACAAAACAATCAAAACAAATGAAAAAAAACTGCAAGTTTTCAGCTTTGCAGACATTACTCTATCCCTGGAAATCATACGAGAAATCCATTAGTTAAGTGCAATACCTATAGAATACCAGGAAAGGGTTAATAGTCCTACTGAAACAACCTCTTCAGACATAAGGGAGTTCCAGTTTATTTAATGGTGGATAAATGCTAATAAATGGCTATATTCATAAAAAACAAAAACAAAAACAAAAAACAAAAACCCTTCCCTAACCCCAAACCCCTTGCATGGAGTCTCTAATTTGACTCAGAGAGTGTTGCCCTGCTAGCAGATAATCAATAAATCTTTTCATTACATTGGGTTGAGTCTGTGATCTTTTCCCAGGTCCACCAGGTCACAAACTACACAAGACCTCCAAGGTCCACCCAGTAACACAACTGAAGTTGATATGGATATGATTGGTACCATATCCCTGGGATCTTAGGTTTAAAGGCATAAAAGCATTATTCTCTTACATTTCATAAAAATGTCTTATATTTTCTGTCTTGGTTAGGCCTGGATAAGCAGCATCTTGGTAATCTTCCCTATAACCACACTTCTTATTTTAAACCAAAGAAATGATGTGGGAGTTTGGCCATTCTTTGAATATATTTATTCTGATTATACATTTGAAGTCTTGGGGGAAAAATAGTTACACTATAAACTACATCTAGGCCAGGATTTCATTTAAGAGCTGGCTTCCGGAAGAGCAGTCAGTGCTCTTCACCATGAGCCATTTCTCCAGCCCTGTGTACCCTCACTCTTAGGAGATATCGCGATACCTCAGACATTACTATCAGTTGAGACCCCGTGATCAACAGTCTTAAAAATATTTGATATTCACCGTTCACCAGTGTGCAGTTACTAAAGCAAATGGCAGGTCTCTTTGGAGAAATACTACAGAAATTATCACTGTTCTTATTGTAATGTCATGTGGTTCTTCCTCCTGTGGTCTCAGCTTTCCTTTAAGTCACATGGTCTAGCTTTGAAAAGTAGCTGAGAAGTAGGTTAGTCGAAAGATGGCCATTAAAAACAACAACAAAAAAAACACCGGGCAGTTGTGGCTCACGCCTTTAATCCCAGCACTTGGGAGGCAGAGGCAGGTGGATTTCTGAGTTCGAGGCCAGCCTGGTCTACAGAGTGAGTTCCAGGACAGCCAGGGCTACACAGAGAAACCCTGTCTCGAAAAACAAAAACCAACCAAACAAACAAAACCAAAAAAAACTGGTGTAGGAAGAATATCTTGTATATTTTATATATGCATCATCTGTCAGTTAAAAAACAAACCTGTGGCCTATAAGATAAGGTAGAATAGAAGGTGGGGCATCCGGTAGTCAGAAAGAATGTTGGAAAAGAGTCAGGCATGGGAGATTTACCCAGGAAGACATGATGAGACAGACACATGGTATCCAAGCACAGGTAGCCAGCCACGTGGCAGAATGTGGATTAGAGTAAATTGGGTAATTTAAGTTATGATGTAATCAGAGACGAGCCTAGCTATATGGCCTAGATATCTGAGTCTTATTTCTGGGAGCATGGGACTGGGAGGTAGAGTCAGATCCAACTAGTACAACTGTTATAGGTGCCATTTTAAGCACCCTCTGTTTTGTTAATCGAATAGATTGAGCAGTACTTTTGTAGGTTTCCCCTTGTCGTGCTGTGTGAAATGTGTGTGCATCTGTGGAGTTCCACCTGGCTTGGCACTGTTGCCTAACTAGGGCAACAAAGGGATAGCAAAAAGACACACTGAAGAAATGACAGATACACAGAAATAAATGCTGGGTGACTGTTCCCTCTAACACAATCACCAACTGTGCAGCAATAAACTTCTGTAAGGGTCCAAATTTTGCTGAAGGAAGGTCCCAGACTCAGAGCATGCAAAAACAAAGAGCATTTGCTCTGTAACTAGCATGCTAGGGTCACATCCATTTCTGAGTGGCAATGTAAATAAAGACATTTGAGTCTTTTATAACAGAGCTGCTTAATTGCTTCTGAGACAACAACAGACTTCTAAAACCTAGGGCACATTCGAAGTGGTTACAAAAATCATAACTAAAGGTCGTAAAGAAAATATACACCACAGGACCACAGGTACAAAAACAGGAGATAAGATATTGACTGGGTTTATCTATACAAAACTTCAAGGACAGCTTAGTTATGGTCTTTAACTTTCCATGAACCTGTAAGCTAGTATCAAATGATGACTGTTTCCCAGTGGATATGCATTTAGATATTCTCTGTTATAAACCTCTTTATTCAATTTATGAATTTATGTCAAACTCATACTGAGCTTTTTACCATGTGAACACACTCTGAAAATTGTACAAATGCTGAGAACAAAGGCTTCCCTCCCCTTCTATTCCTGAGACTTAGAGAAGTACAATTTCCTGCCAAAGCTTTACCTAGCCTCCCACTGTTGTACTGTGAGATGCTAAACTGGAGACGGCAGCTTCTTGCCTCAGAGCAGCCCAGACAGGCTGATCAGCTGTGGAAGCAAAGTACCTTCTACTTAGGATACATAGCAAATGGCTTATGGCCTACCTTCTGAGCAGAGACAAAATAGAATAAAAAGGCCTCATCTCTTCAGCACATTTATTATGTATATCACAGGCAAGGAGTTGGCTGATCTAGGAGATAGCTCTTCTATCATTTTGATATAATCAACTTATAAGGAAGGAAAGATTACTTGGGTCCATAATTGGTTTGGGTCCTGTGGAAAAGCATTATATATCATGGTGAGAGCATGTGACAGGGCAGTCATTTACTTCCTGTTGGCTGAGAAGCAAAGGGTGAAGGGGCTAGGGTCCCAACGGTCCCTTCAAAGACACGTTCTCAGTGACCTCACTTCTTCCTATGGGGTCCCACTTCTTTAAGGTTTTACCATCTTCCTGTAATACCACTGAATGTTCAGTGATTGAGTGCTTGCCAAGCAAACATAAGGCCTTGAGTTGGGTTTCCAGCACTGCATAGTGTGGGGCTTTGGGGGGTCCCCCTTGTGGCTTAATAATAAAGACACAGAGACATCTTTCTAGCTTAAGGCTGTTGGCCTTTTTGCTGGGGCAGTCTCTCAGCTAGCTTCTATCTTTTTTTTTTTTTTTTTTTTTTTTTTTTGAGAGAGACAGGGTTTCTCTGTGTAGCCCTGGCTGTCCTGGAACTCACTCTGTAGACCAGGCTGGCCTCGAACTCAGAAATCCGCCTGCCTCTGCCTCCCAAGTGCTGGGATTACAGGCATGTGCCACCACCGCCCGGCTAGATAGCTTCTATCTTAATCGAGCTTCTCTTTCATTGTCTCTCTCCATGTGGCTCTCATTGCTCTACCTCCCTGCTCTGTCCTTGTCCATGTTTCTGTCCCTCTGTCTGTCTCTCTGCCTGCTCAGTCTGTACTGTCATTCTGCCCCAGCCATCAGCTATTTATTCTACAAAAAGCCAGATTCGTTTCTCATGCAAAAAAACTATTAGCATGGGGAGGGGGGGGGGAGTTTGCAACGTTTACTCATTCTGAGCCACTCAGCACAAGAACCAAACCCAGTCCATATTTTAGCCAGACTTAAGGCAACATGACCTTCTGTGACCTCCCCCACAGCAGCTTGCTTTTTTTTTTTTTTTTTTTTTTTTTTTTTTTTTTGAGACAGGGTTTCTCTGTATAGCTGTATAGCCCTGGCTGTCCTGGAACTCACTCTGTAGACCAGGCTGGCCTCGAACTCAGAAATCCTCCTGCCTCTGCCTCCCAAGTGCTGGGATTACAGGCGTGCGCCACCACAGCCCAGCCAGCAGCTTGCTTTTTTAACATGGTAATCTTAGCTAATCCTCTTCTCGGCAGGTGAAGAAGTGACATTTACATATAGATCGCAGGTAATGAGCCATAGAAATGACACTATCAACTCTCCTGCCATCACCTGACACTGCTAGCTAATCAATTCAAAATTCAAAACTCAGGACACACCTCCATAGCCATTTGCTGCAATATGTGTGGGTGTAGGTCATCCCAAGAACTGCAGAATGAATACATGAATGAATTCGCCTTCAGTAGTCCATGGGCCAAGCTTACAGGACAGGAGTCTTTGGGGGACATTTGAGATGAAAACTAAGTATTCTTCTTTTAGAGCCACTCATACTCTCTGGAGTTTACTTACTATCCTCATCTGAGTTTCTTTTTTCTTCTTGGGCATAAGACAACAAGCTTAGACAATACTGGCTTTGGGTGGCTTTAGTGACTATTGATTATCTGGAGTCTTAGTACCACAATGTAAGCTTTTCCAGAAAGGCTCCACTGGATTGAGAGCAGATGTAGGCTAGAGAGATGGGAAATAAGGCAGTCACTCAAAAGCTTTGGTTATTTTAAATATCACATTAAAGTAGTTGATCTTAGTTGCTGGGATTCCACTGAATTTTGTGCTCCAGGCAAAAATTTCCCCTCTGTTGTAAACTACAACAAGGCAGCAGGCAAGGGGTATCTGTCTGGCTAGACTTATGTCTCTTCTGCCCCTGTTGTTGGTGCTGGCACTGCCACAGTAGTGGATAAGAGACCTGGGAGCTCAGCTGCCTGCCCTGTGCAAGCCACCCAAACCTCCTTGCTTCTCATTTAAAAGCTGTAACACTTCTTGCATTTCCAATTGGACCCAATCCCTGTGGAACCTACTCATCCAACAAAGAAACCTTATATAAAGCCTGCTTCCTGCTCAGTTCCTTGCTGCCTTACCCAAAGCAAAGGCACCTACCCTCTTGTGTCTTTCCCAATAAATCTTTTATGTGAGGTTTGTTGTGCATTACTTTTGGGGGTTCAACTTCCAGGATACCTTTCCCTTCAGAGCTGCAACACTATTTTATGGAACTCTTTCCCTAAGATCTGTAACACTTATGAAGTAGAAATTTATGGTTTCTTTAGGAAGTCAGTTGTATAGGATGGTTTTTTGCTGGAGCAGGCATGTGAAAGAGTGTTTTCTTGAAACAGACACAGATGAGAGGATGTTTCTGTGAGGGAGAAACATGAAGGAATGTTTTTGCTGAAGCAGGTGAAAAGATATTTTGTTAAAGCAAGCACGTGAAGGGACACGTGATGAAGGACTTTTTGCTAACAACACGCACGTGTTGGTTTGCCTTACACTGCATTGTTGAGCTCTGCTTGTCATGACTCCCTAAAGAAAAGCACACCAAAAAATGTATGATGGTGTTCTGGCAGCTTCTTGCCACTTCCTCAGACTTGGACTGATTGGCAGAGTGGTGTCAGCTGATACAGACTTATATGTAGAGCTTCGTTAAGACAGACTCTTGGGCTGGAGAGATGGCTCAGCGGTTAAGAGCACTGACTGCTCTTCCAAAGGTCCTGAGTTCAAATCCCAGCAACCACATGGTGGCTCATAACCATCCGTAATGACATCTGACGCCCTCTTCTGGGATGTCTGAAGACAGCTACAGTCTACTCACATATATAAAATAAATAAATCTTTAAAAAAAATATTAAACTTACACATGTGCTTCCGTAGGTGAGTCAGATAGGCTCTCCTGGTGCCTGCACTGCCCCTTGCGGTCTAAGCTACACTGGGAACCCTAATCTCCCCTCTCCAGTTCACCAAAACAGACTCCCCTTCCAGCTCACCAATCACTTGGCATTCCATCCACCAGGGACATTACATAAGTTTCCCTTTTGTCAGTATAAACACTTTTCTGAGTCTGAGAAAATGACCATTTTCTCAGGTGATAGAAGGCCCAGGCTGGCCTTCTTCACCTGACCCCTATCCCCCAGACCCTTGGAACTGAAACCCTACAGTTTCCTTAGACCCAAATGAGCTAATGCACCTGTCTTAGGAGTTCCATTGCTGTGAAGAGACACCGTGACCAGGGCAACTCTTATAAGGACAACATTTAATTGGGGCTGGCTTACAGGTTCAGAGGTTCAGTCCATTATCATGGTGGGAAGCGTGGCAACATCCAGGCAGACATCCAGGCAGAAAAAGCTGAGAGCTCTACATCTTGATCAAAGACAGCAGCAGGAGACTCTCTTTCACAACAGAGCTTGGGCATAGGACCTCAAAGTCCACCCCCACAGTGACACACTTCCTCCAACAAGGCCACGATTCCAGATAGTGCCACTTCCCATGGGCCAAGGATATTCAAACCACCACAGCATCCTTTCCTGACCTCTTTCCTGCCTTCCCTTCATAGCTGACCATAATCCCACAGATCCTCTAGGCCTCTGTGGCTCTTGCAACTCCTTTCATTTCCCCAACACTTTCCTGTGGATGAAATCTCATTCCCACACTCAGCCTTTTGTTGTCTCTAGGCAAGCCAGCACAGACATGACTATTAGACAAGTCAAGTCCCCTCCCACAGTTGAATACCCCGACCAATGGGAGCAGGATACATGTACAACAAAGGCGTGTTCCTAAGGTGTACTGGGTGGTTTTGTGTCGACTAGATACAAGCTGGAGTTATCGCAGAGAAAGGAGCTTCAGGTGAGGAAGTGCCTCCATGAGATCCAGCTGTAAGGCATTTTCTCAATTAGTGATCAAGGCAGAGGGCCCCTTGTGGGTGGTGCCATCCCTGGGCTGGTAGTCTTGGGTTCTATAAGAGAGCAAGTTGAGTGAGACAGAGAGGAAGGAAGCCAGTAAGAAACATCCCTCCATGGCCTCTGCATCAGCTCCTGTTTCCTGACCTGCTTGAGTTCCAGTCCTGACTTCCTTTGGTGAAGAACAGCAACATGGAAGTGTAAGCTGAATAAACCCTTTCCTCCCCAACTTGCTTCTTGGTCATGATGTTTGTGTAGGAATAGGAACCCTGACTTAGACATAAGGAAAGCCCATATCCCTCAATTCTGATTGGGGAAACAACTTGGCACAGATGTTTATGGATTTTGGACTTAAAAACCCAGTAGGATCTCAACTTGGGGTCACTGTTCAGTTCCTGAATCTGGACCATGGCCCTGGTTGACCAGTCCTGGGGCCTATGCTCAATAAACTATCCCTGAGTGACTGAGATCAGTGTTTGTGTGGTTTGTGAGGCAATTCCTGGACCCCTACATTAAGGATGGGAAATATCAATACAGGGCATTAGTACCCTAGATAGTGCACTTTAGATGGCTTGAAAATAGAAGCAGAAAATGGAAAGCTAAAATACTTAATTGAGATTGACATATACTGATTATAATTACTATCAGTCTGGCAACTCCTATTTAATCCTTAAGAGCCATAGTGGTTTTTGGTGCCAAATATGAAAAATGTTTTGATAATTGTGCCAAATGTGAAAAGTGGATTGATAAGATACAAGCATTAGGGGGGCTGGAGAGATGGCTCAGTCAATTAAGAGCACTGACTGCTCTTCCAGAGATCCTGAGTTCAATTCCCAGCAACTACATGGTGGCTCACAACTATCTGTAATGGTCACCCAAGGCCATCTTATGCTGTGTCTGAAAACAGTGGCAGTATAACCACATATATGAAATAAATAAATTGTTTTTTTAAAAAAAGATACAAGCCTTAGAAAGACTTAAAGATGAAAGTAAGAAAAATATTCAAAGAAAGGAATTTAGACAAGAACTACTGTGCCACTGCCTGATGAAACTATAAAGGAGTAGCCCAACATTGTTAGAAAACCAACCTTAGTTTATCTAGTTAATATACAAAACCTACCAGCAGACAATCGGCATCTCCAAGGTTATGAAGAAGTTTAATGGAGTCCTATACACACATTAGATTTGGGGAGATTTAAGGAAGCAATCATTTTATATGATATGCATTCACCCTATGTGAAATAGATATTAAATTCATTGGAAACTCAGAACAGCATTATCCTCCAAGACTGGAAATATTTGCTAACAGCAATATTGGAAGTTGGTCCTGTTACAATGGTGAACATGGTGGAAAAAGGAAGTGAGGGCCTTAGAACAATGAAATGGGGCAAGATGTATTCATATTTCTCAAGATCAGCTTGCTGGGTGAGGGCAGTATGCTGAGTTACAAAGGCAGCTTGAATGTGACGCTCACAACATTGGCACTTTGCCACTTAGCAGCTCTAAATGCTTGGAACAAGGTTGAAGAATCAGGAAAGAGGTCTGAGTCATTTTCTAAAATTACACAAGGCCCAAAAGAAGTCTTCACTGGTTTTTTTTTTTCTTCAAAGGTTGACTTCAGCTGTAAAAAGAATACTATCAGACAGAAGTCAGACAAATATTATTTGAACATTTGGCTTTTGAAAACGCTAATTCAGAATGCAAAATGGTGATGAGGCCTTTAAACACAAGCTCAGCACAAATGCATGAATGGATTAGGAATACTGCTGATATGGCCTCTCAAGTTCAGGATGCTACTCTGACAGGAGAAGTAATTTCTAAAAGTTTTTTTTTTTTTTTTTTTTTTTTTTTTTTTTTTTGGTTTTTCGAGACAGGGTTTCTCTGTATAGCCCTGGCTATCCTGGAACTCACTCTGTAGACCAGGCTGGCCTCGAACTCAGAAATCCGCCTGCCTCTGCCTCCCAAGTGCTGGGATTAAAGGCGTGCGCCACCACGCCCGGCTCAATTTCTAAAATTTTTAAGAAAAATCAAAATGTCAGATGTTTTAATGTGGTAACCCAGGTCATTGAAACGAGATCGTAGGTAAGGCGTTCCTAGAAATGATATGTTTTCTAGAGATAATCCAAAAAGAAGGCACAGCCTTCTGGAGTATTCAGAAAATGTGGCAAAAAGGTCACCATTGGACTAATGAATGCAGATCAATAAGGGACAGGCAAGATCCTTTGATATTGGGCAATGTCCCAGGAGGCTTCCTGCATGTTCCGATATAAAATTTGATTCAATCATTCCCTGTCTCCTTTGGCGAAACTCATCCACAGAGAAATTAAAAGATTTAAGGCCTGTTGTTAAAAACACTGCTCTGGATGTAATCAAGAACAGAACAGCTTTAGTAGAGAAAATGAAAAATTCAGAGGAGACCAGAAAACAAGTGTTTTGGAAAATTGCTACAAATGATCTGAGACCAAAGCTAAAAATACAAATAAATGGCATTGGGATTGAATGTCAGTAGACACGGAAGCAGATGTAATGATAGTTCCACCAAAATCTTGGCACCCAGATTGGCCTCTTTAGGAGGTAAATATTCAGCTTCTAGGGATTGGAACTTTATCTTAGGTGAAAAAAGTGCAAGCTAGGTTGAATGCACAGAGCTGGAAGGACAAATAGGAAAATTAAAACCATATGTGGCTAATACATCCATGAATTTATGGGGATGTGACTTGTTGTAGCAATAGAAAACACAGATTAGCATTCCTTCAATCTCAGGAACAAATCACAAAGCAAAGAATACTTCTGAGAAAAATATTAAGATATATCATCAAGACTAGTCATGCCCCATCCAGGTTGTACATAAGCAGAACACAATAGCTGTTGGTCTTTTGGGCTTCTTCTCCTCCCCCCCCCCCCAGCTCTAGCCTCAGTTTCACAGCGTCTCTCCTGGGCTTCTCTCTTGCCACTCGGCTCCCACTTGGAGCTACAGAAACTCCCTCCAGAGTTTGTTTGTGACTCTTCCACTCTTCCTCCATGGACGCAGAATTTATTAAAGCCTTGTTCTGTTACTACAAACAGCTTGGCTTCACTATAGTTTAATGTCCAAAATTGGCATGTTTGATTTTTCTTTTTTCCTTTTTTTGTTTTGTTTTCAAGATAGAGCTTTTCGGTGTAGCCCTGGCTGTCCTGGAACTCATTCTGTAGACGAGGCTGGCCTCAAACTCACAGATCTGCCTGTCTCTACCTCCTGAGTGCTGGGATTAAAGGTACCACTGCTCATTAGCATGCTACATTTCAATGGTGACAACATCTGCCGCTGTACAAACAAATGATTCAAAACTCTTGCTCTCCTCTATTTCTTCCTATCTATTTCTGCCCAGAGGAACTCTTACCTGTGAGTATTTAATATTCGAGAGACCCCTACCTCTTTAATCAACAGCTCACTAACTGCTCCGAGTCAGATACCACTACCTCCCCTTGTCTCTCCCACATCCCTCTGTTTGGTATTGGAGACTGCTTTGACTCCTCAGGGTCACACTTTATGGGCACACTGGATTCCTCAAGCTCTAATAAGGCCCTGAGCACTACTACCCAGGCCCTCTGTCCAAATGTATTCAACACCTCCATCCTCTGCACCACTCAAGTTTACCCCTGCCTACGCTGGGGTGGTCTGGGGCTAGAGGTGGTACCTGGTGCAGAACACTTTCCAGTTTCCTCACACACATGGCATGACAAACAATGTTCAGGCCCTACCCTTTCTTGTAGTCCTGGGCATAACCACTGGTGTTGCCACTTGAACAGCAGAACTACTTCCCTAACTATTTACCACCAGCTTTCCTCTCAGTTCACCTAGTGCCTTCAATGGGTGGCTCAAACCATCCTTAGCCACCAGGGCCACGTAGACTCAGGAGCCACAGTGGAGCTATGAAATAGACAATGATTAGATTTCTACAGCAAGTGTCTTAGTTAGGGTTTCCGTTGCTGTGAGCAGACACCATGACCATGGCAAGTCTTATAAATGACATTTCATCGGAGCTGGATTATAGGTTCTAAAGTTCAGTCCTTTATCATCATGGTGGGAAGCATGACCGTGTCCAGGTAGACATGGCACTAGAGGAACTTAGAGTCCTACATTTTGTTCCTGTTGAGGTTTGGTTGTTTGCTATGTATTGTGAAGCTAAATACTGCCTCACAAGACAAGTTTGCCCCCAGGGATGAGAGAATTCACACATAGACCCAAGTGAAGCTATGTGATCTTGCCCCCCCCTCATACCCGAGTTATCACTGATTGGTGAATAAAGATGCCTACAGCCCATAGCTGGGCAGAATTGAGATAAGCAGGGTTTGGAGATTCTGGGCTTGGGGTCTGAGGAGAGCCATGATAAGGAGAGAGAGAGAGGGTAAAGAGAGTAGAAGATGCCATAGGGTAAAACTTTTCAAAACAGCCATGTGGGATGGCCAATTGAAGTTAATAGCAGCCCAGATGCAACATACAAAGTTATATAATATATAGGGTTTATTGCTAGGGAAATACATATCAAAGTATATCTGTCCAGCTCTAGTGCTGATTAAAACTTATCATAAACACAAAAATTGTCTTTTGTCCAGGAACTGAATGGTTAACAACTGGGGTAGAAACCCCAGTTGAAAGTAACTATTTCTACAACACATTTTAAAGGCAACGAGGAGAAGACTGGCTTCCAAGCAGCTAGGATGAGGGTCTCAAAGCCTACTCCCACAGTGACACACTTCCTCCAACAAGCCCATGTTTTTTTTGTTTTTGTTTTTGTTTTTGTTTTTGTTTTTTTGTTTTTTGTTTTTTCGAGACAGGGTTTCTGTGTATAGTTCCAGCTGTCCTGGAACTCACTCTGTAGACCAGGCTGGCCTCGAACTCAGAAATCTGCCTGCCTCTGCCTCCCAAGTGCTGGGATTACAGGCGTGCGCCACCACGCCCGGCTAAACCCATGTCTCTTAATAGTGCCACTACTTTGGTCAAGCATATTCAAACCACTCCATTCCATTCCCTGGTCCCCCATAGGTTTGTTCAAGCACATGAGTCTATGGTGGCCATACCTAGCCATAGCATAATGCAAAATACATGTAGTTCAATTTCAAGAGTCCCATAGTCTATAACAGTCTCAACAATGTTAAAAGTCCAAAGTTCAAATTCTCTTCTGAGAGTCATGCAATCTCTTAACTATAATTCCCTATAAAATCAAAACCCAAAGGTAAATCACATACCTCCAACATCACAGGATATGGATATATATGGATATATACATATACATATATATGTATATGTATTTATGTATGTATGTGTATGTGTGTATATATATATATATATACGTGTATATATACACACACACTATATGTGTGTGTATATATACACATAAAACTTCATAGTGGAGGAATAATCCTGGACCATAGCAATACCAAAAACCATCTGGGTAAATTCACTTCCAAACTTTGCATCTCCATGTCTGATGCCCAACTTGTTTTACCTTTGCTGACCGCAACATGATTCTTTGGGGGGCGGGGCTGATTCTACTCCCTGTTAGCAGCTTTGCTTGGTCGGTATACCATGGCTCTGGTATCTCTAACATCTTGGGGTTTTCAAGGTAATTTATTGTTACAGCTTCTTATCCCAATGTCTGGGATCCACACATGATCTTTTGGGCTCCTCCAAAGGGTTTAGGTCACATCTCCAGCTCTACCTGCTGTAGCACTATAAGCTCTGGCTACTACTCCATTGCTGCTGCTGTTCTTGGTGATCATCCCACAAAACTGGCATCTCCAATATGCTGGGGTCTTCCACTGAAACTAAGCTTCTTATATGCTCTCTTCATATATGCCAAGACTCAGTTTCTTCACATGACCCCTTCAGTCCTGGGACATCAACTGCAACTGATGGTGAACCTTCACCAATGGCCTTTCCTAGTCTCTCACATCACAAGCCTGAGCTATTCTTCATGACCACTTTATGACTTTAAAACCGGTACCACCTGGGTGACTCTTACACATTTCCAGGTCCAGCTGCAGCATAAGATACAATGTCAGCTGTCTCTGGAACACAGCTTCTTTGTGCTCTCAGAAAACACTTCCTAGAAGATTTCACCTCAGTGATGCTGGTCTCTTCTTAATCACCACTAATTTCTTAGTCCTAGCTCAGCATCAATTGTCCCAGTTGTCTCCTTGTAGTCTTGACTCTAAAGCTAGTGCCAAGTTCTGCTGCTTGCTGGGCCTGCAATGTGCCCTCCCGCATCTTTGTTGTATTATATCCCTCACTGCCTAAGTTTACCTGTCCTGGAATTTGCTCTGTAAACTGACCTTGACTCAGAGATCTGCCTGCTTCGGTCTCCTGGGATTACAGGTGTGCACCACCATGCCTGGGCCTAGGCTTTTCATGACTGCTGTTCCTCAAGGTCCAGATCAAAATGGTGTGTCATCCACATCTGGATTGTAGTTCCTTCTAGATTAAAAGTCCAAATGAAAACGATAACTAAGTACTAATAACGCCTAACATGGTATCACTACTCCTTGTTCAACAGGCAAATGCATAAGCAAGAAGCTTATCTGAGTGGGATCTTGCCTCAAATTCACCATGCCATAATCTGTTTATCTTCTCAAACACCGGATTTAGTTCCATTGTGCTTCCTAGTAACCTTTTATTCTTTTTATTTTTTTAAGATTTATTTGTTTTATTTATATGCGTACATAGTAGCTGTCTTCAGACACATCAGAAAAGGATCAGACCCTATTACAGATGGTTGTGAGCCACCATGTGGTTGCTGGGAATTGAACTCAGGACCTCTGGAAGAACAGTCAGTGCTCTCAACCACTGAGCCATCTCTCCAGCCCGACCTTTTATTCTTTACTTTTTTTTTTTTTTTTTTTTTTTTTGTTTTTCGAGACAGGGTTTCTCTTTGTAGTCCTGGCTGTCCTGGAACTCACTCTGAAGACCAGGCTGGTCTCGAACTCAGAAATCCACCTGCCTCTGCCTCCCAAGTGCTGGGATTAAAGGCGAGCGCCACCACCTCCAGGCTCCTTTTATTCTTTAAACCATACATTTTGTATTTTTCCTTTCTAAGCTTGCTATGCTTTATCAAAACACTCTTCATGAGTGTAAACCACAACACAGAGTCTAAACTGAGTTGTTTTGAGATCTCCTTTGTCAAAATATGACCTAATTTATAACGGTTGGCATAAGCGAGGTGGATTTTATTTTATTTATTTATTTATTTTTATTTTTTGGTTTTTTGAGACAGGGTTTCTCTGTGTAGTCCTGGCTGTCCAGGAACTCACTCTGTAGACCAGGCTGGCCTCGAACTCAGAAATCCGCCTGCCTCTGCCTCCCAAGTGCTGGGATTAAAGGCATGCGCCACCACCGCTCAGCTTCAAGGTGGATTTTATAATGGCAGTGACTTGTATGGACCTTTACTACTGGCTAATCAATCATGGTGTTTCCAGCATGAAATAGATAAGCCTATTGTATTTCAGTTTGGTCTAAGTAAGCAGAAATTCTTGAACAAATGACGGAAAGTTTACACTGGATGGTGGCAAAAAGTCATCTCGATCAGTGAATCAATTTCCAGACTTGAGGCAGTTTACAAAACCAGAACCCCCTGAGTGAAGGGTGGCTAGGTTTCCCTAGGGAAAGCCCTTAACCAGACACCTAAAAGTTCTGCTGTTTGCCTTTCTCCAGTTCTTCCACAGTCCGACCTATGACCTTTTACAAGGGTAACTGTACACTCAGCGAAAGGAAATAATCAGACTTTCTGGGGTCTATTGGATACTGATTCTGAACTGACACCGAATCTCAGAGATCCCAAGAAACACCGTGTCCCTCCAGTTAGAGTAGGGACTTATGGAGGACAGGTGATTAATGGAGTTTTGGCTGATGTTCAATTCACAGCAAGTCCAGTAGGTCCCTGAACTCATCCTGTGATTATTTCCCCCAGTTCTAGAATGTATAATTTGGATTGATATACTTAGAAGTTGGAAGAATTCTCACATTGGTCCCCTGACCTGTGGAGTGGGGGCTATTGTGGTTGGAAGGCTGAAGTGAAGCCTTAAGAGCTGTCTCTGCTAAAGAAAATATTGAATCAAAACCAATATTGTATTCCTGGAGGAATTGTGGAGAGTAGTGCCACCAAGGACTTGAACGATGCAGGGTGGTGGTTCCCACCACACCTCCCTTTAACTCCTATTTGGCCAGTGAAGAAGCGAGGTGGATCACAGAGAATGACAGTTGACCATTGAATACTAAATCAGGTAGTAACTCTGATTGCATTTGCTGTAACAGATGTAGTTTCCTTACTTGAGCAAATCAACACATCTCCTGGTACATGGTATACAACTACTGATCAAACAAATGGCTTTTTTCTCAGTACCTGTCCATAAGGACCACCAGAAGCAATATGCTTTCAGTTGTCAAGGTTAGCAGTATACCTTTACAGTTTTGCCACAGGGATATATTACCTCTCCTGCCCTGTGTTATAACTTAGTTAGAAGGGATCTTGTCTCTTCCATAAAATATCACACTGTTTTTAGCTCAGTGGTAGAGCCTAGCAAGCACAAGGCCCTGAGTTCAGTTCTCAGCTCTGAAACAAACAAAGATATCACATTGGTGCACTATATTGATGACATTATGCTGATTGGACCAAGTGAGCAGAAGGTAGCAACCACTTAGGACTCAATGGTAACACATAAGAGTATCAGAGGATGGGAAATAAATCCAACTAAAATTTAAGGACTATTTACCCATCAGTGAAATTCTTTGGAGTCCAGTGGTGTGGAGTATATGGAGCTATTCCTTCGAATGTGAAAGATAAGTTATTGCACCTGCCCCCACCCCACCACCACCAAGAAAGAGGCATAATGTTTAGTGAGTCTATTTAGATTCAGGAGACAGCACATTCCTCACTTAGGTGTGTTACTCAGGACCAAGTAGAAAGCTGTTAGATTTGTGTGGGTCCTGGAACAGAAGAAGGCTCTTCAATAGGTCCAGATTGCTGTGCAGGCTGCTCTACCACTTGATCCATGTGATCCAGCATACCGGAGGGTACTTGTGTCAGTGGCAGGTGGAGATGTTGTTTGGAGCCTTTGGCAGGCTCCTGTATGTGAATCACAGAAGAGACCTTTGAGGTTTTAGAGGAAAGCTCTACCATCATCTGCAGACAACTATTTAGCTCTTGGGGACTGGAGAGATGGTTCGGCGGTAAAGAGCAATGACTGCTCTTCCAGAGGTCCTAAGTTCAATTCCCAGCAACCACATGGTGGCTCACAACCATCTGTAATGGGATCCGATGCCCTCTTCTGGTGCATCTGAAGACAGCCACAGTGTACTCATATACATTAAATAAACGATTTAAAGAAGAAAAGAAAAGGAAAGCAAAACAGCTCTTGGCCTGCTATTAGGCTTTAGTGGAAACTGAACATTTGACAATAGGACACCAACTTACCATGTGACCTGAACTGCCCACCATAAGCTGGGTGTTACTGAACCTGCCAAGTCATAAAGTAGGATGTGCACGGCAGCAGTCTACTTGCAAGGGAAAGTGGTGTGTATTCGATCTAGCCTGAGCAGGTCCTAAAAGCTGGAGCACATCATGAAGAAGTTGCCCAAATGCCTGTTTTCTATTCGTGTTAACAATGCTGCCCGCTGTGAAGCATGCACCTAAAGCCTCGTGGGACGTTCCCTATGACTGATTGACTGAGAAAGAGAAGACTAGGACCTGGTTTACTGATGGCTCTGCATGTCAAGCAGGCACCACCCAGAAGTGGACAGCTACAGCATTACAATCCCTTTCCAGGACAACCCTGAAAGATGCTGGCGAAGGGAAATCTTCATAGTGGGCTGGACTTCAGGCAGTACACATGGTATTACAGTTTGTTTAGAAAAAGAAATGGCCAGATATACAATTGTTCACTGACTCATGGGTTCTAGCCAATGGATTGGCTGGATGATCATGGACTTGGAAAGATCATGTTGAAAAAATGGTGAGAAAAACATCTGGGGAAGAAGTACATGGATAGATCTCTCCAAATGGGCAAAGGATGTGAAGGTATCTGTGTCCCGTGTAAATGCTTATCAAAAGGTGCCGTCAGCCAAGGAGGAGTTCAATAATCAAGTGAATAAGATGACCCATTCTGTGGACAGTCCGCTTCTTTTCTCAATCTTAAAAATTTGATTTTGCGTGTGGGGATATTATTTTCTCAAATGTATGTCTGTGCCACACGTGCCTGCACTACCTGAAGAGGTCAGAAAGGGTATTAGATCTCCTGGGGCTGCCCAGGACCTCTAGAAGAACCAGTGCTCTTAACCACTGAGCCATCCTCCCCTGGCTGGCTGGTTTAATTTTGTGTGTGTGTGTGTGTGTGTGTGTGTGTGTGTGTGTATGTGTGTATGTAGTGTGGGTTTGTGAGTACAGAACCTGCAAACAGCAGAAGACAGTGTTAAATCCCTGTCCTATGTGGGTTATGGGAACAAAACTTACGTCCTCTCCAAGAATAGTAGGTGCTCAGGGCTGGGGAGATGGCTCTGTGGGTAAGAGCACTGCCCGCTCTTCTGAAAGCCCCAGGAACAACACGGCGGCTCACAACCGTCCGTAATAAGATCTAACATAATGGTATGAGGGCGGCTCCGACTGTTAATTGGGAGGCAAGCAAATCTCAGAGTTTGAGGGCAGAGTGGTCCATGAAGTGAGTTCCAGAATAGCCAGGTCTACACAAAGAAACCTTGTCTAAAAACAAAAACAAAAACAGAACAAACAAACAAAAAATAGGTACTCTTAACTACTAAGCCATTTCTCCAGCCCCATTTTGGCTTTTGAGACAAACTTTGTCCAGGCTGGCTTTAAATTCTCTATGACCAAGGCTAAGGGCTCTTATAGTCATTGTTTCAGAGGTACCAGGCAGCTCCTGTGCAGTTAAAACACCTTTATGCTTTAAAAAAAAAAAGATTTATTTATGTATGTGAGTACACTATCACTCTCTTCAGACACTCTAGAAGAGGGCATCAGATCCCATTACAGATGGTTGAGAGCCACCACATGGTTGCTGGGAATTGAACTCAGGATCTCTGGAAAAGCAGTCAGTGCTCTCAACCTCTAGCCATCTCTCCAGCCCCAAACAACCTTATTCTTGACAGGTGTACCTGTGAAATATTCCCTGTCCCCTCTAAACTTCTAGCTCTAAATGGAAAATGTTTAAGTGGTGTTTTAACCCCTTCTCGTCCCACCACACAGCCATCCATGCCTGTCTTACTACACCATAGTTGTACCTATCAGTTAGATATCCCATCTAAGTCGTCCTTTCCTCCTCACAAGCACATACAGGACTTTCTTGGCTCAGGCCTGAATACTTAATCCCAGTTGCTGGTCTAGTGCCCAGGAGGGAAAGTAAGGGAAGTTCTAGAACAGGACACAGTCTCATGAGGTAGAGGTTTCAGCATTGTCACACAAAGGAGAAAACATTTTTTTTTCCCACAAGAAATATTAGCCCACTCCCATTGGTTCAGGGGCTGGGGGCCTCAGCTCACAGCCTTCCCCAGGATGACACTCCTTCCCAATTGGTGCAACATAATGTAACAGATATGCTGAAGCTGAAAATGTCCCCATTCTGAAACTATGTTAGTCAGGTCCTAGACCTGATCATCAGCCCTTTCTGGTCGCCAGAGCAGGAAATGAAACCCTAAAGCCCTCCAGCTTTTTCACTTAAGTTTAATCAGTGATTAGTCACCTCCAACCTTTTGAATCTTTCTCCAGGATCACAGAGAAACTGTGACTCAAAAAAAGAAAAGCAAACAAAACATAAACAAACCAGGATGTGTGGCTTCAAGAGCAATGGCCCCTGAGGTTGGCCTTTGGCCTCTGTAGGCAACAATATATACATGTCCACACCCATAGAACAAAACTAATAAAAGAACAAACAAGCTTGACCTGGTATTAGTTACTGTTCCATTGCTGTGAAGCGACACCATGACCAAAACATTTAGTTTCAGAAGGTCAGTTCATGCCTGTCATGGCAGGGAACAGTACCTAAGTACTTACTACACCCTAATCCAAAAGTTACAGGGAAAGGGGCGGAGAGAAAGGGAGAGGAAGAGGAGGAGGGGAGAAGAAAGTAAGAGCTAACTGGATGACATGGATTTTGGAAATCTCGGTACCCAGATCCAATGAAAACAGGTCCACTTCTATTTTTTTTTTCCTTCTTGCTCTGGCCCTGCTCTCTCCGAGCCCAAAGATGTATTTATTTATCATATGCAAGTGCACTATAGCTGTCTTCAGACTCACCAGAAGAGGGTGTCAGATCTCATTAGGGATGGTTGCTGGGATTTGAACTCAGGATCTTCGGAAGAGCAGTCAGTGCTCTTAACCGCTGAACCATCTCTCCAGGCCACACGTCTACTTCTTAATCCTTATCAAACAGTTCCACCAACTCTGGACCAAGCATTCAAACGCATGAGCTTATGGGGGCTCATTATCCTTTAAACCACAATGCCTGGCTGCTTCTTCCCTTACCATGTGACATCCCTCTGTACACCACCAGCTTCTCCACTCAGATGCAAGCTGTCACAAGAGAAGCAAACCGCTTGGCTTTATAAATCACCTAGCCTCAGATGTTATTTGGGGGAATGAGACAGGATGAACAGCAGGCAACTTTACTACTGAATTCAAACCCCAGTCCAGCTATTCTGTTATGACAACACAAACAGATGAACATGGTAATGTAACTCTGGTCAGTCTTACAGGACAAAGAGGAGTAAGTTAAGGGAGAGAGATAGGAGAGAGGACAGAAACAGGAAAAGAGGGTGAGGGATTTAGTAAATACTGTTGTTTTACATTTATCTATTTTGTATATGCATACACATGTACATGTGTGTGGTTGCATATCAGTATGTATTCAGTATCACTGTCTCAGAGGTCCACCTGTCCACCCTATATAAAATATCGGTCTTCTGTCATCCAGCTATTTAGTAAGCTGATATAGGAGGATGCTCTAAGCCCAAGAATGACACAGTCCGGGCAGGAGTGAGGCTCTGTATAAATCAGAATAAACGAGTAAAAACAGCAACCCACCTTACTCTTCTCTTTCCTTCTTTTTACCCTAATTCATTTATTTAATTTTTTTCTTCTCTTTCCTTCTTCGTACCCTATTTTTTAAATATTTACTTATTTATCTAGTTAGCGGTTTTTCCAGACAGGGCATCTTGGTATAGCTCTTGTTGTGTTGGAACCCATTCTGTAGACCGAGCTGGCCTCAAACTCACACAGATATGTCTGCTTCTGCCTCCTGAGTGCTGGGATTTAAGTAAACTTTTTTTTTTATTTTTTAAAGATTGATTTATTTTATGTATGTGAGTACACTGCCTCTCTTCAGACACACCAGAAGAGAGCATGAGATCCCGTGACAGATGGCTATGAGCCACCTAGTGGTTGCTGGGAATTGAACTTAGGAACTGTAGAAGAGTAGTCAGGGCTCTTCTGAGCCATCTCTCCAGCCCCCGAATTTTTATTCTTAAAACTTTTAAGAATTTATAGTATGTGCTGTCCGGCTTAGCTAAAAGCACCTAGATCATAAAGCCAACAACCAAACCATATCTTGGTCACGTAGGGAAAAGGCAGCTAGAATTGACAGGTCACGGGGCCTGTTCCGGGACGGCATGACCCAGGAGTTGCTCTCTGAACAACCTCTCAGGGTCAGCACAGCAGGTACCGTTTTAGACCGTCATTACACAGTAAAATATGCCAGGCTTGGCACCAGGAGCGAGAACAAGCAGGGCGAGCACTGCGAGGGGAGGAGCCGAGGTAGGGTGGGAGTGGGCGGCAGTTACATAATTAGCCATATCCTGGGCTTTCCCTTCCCCGGCAGGGCGGTCCTCACGAGCCGAGCCTCGAGACTCAAACCCAAAGAGCTCCAGGAAAAAACCCGGACCGTAAGTGAACCCAGGAGTTCGTCCGGAAGATTACATAAGTGCGCCGGCTCGCTCCAGGAGCGGAGCGCGTCCTGGAGACCCGCGCCCCTCTGATTGGCTGGCCGGAGGCGGCACTGGACGCGTGCGTCAGCTTGGCGTCAGCATGGCGTCATGGGGTTAGGAGGGACTTAGTAGGAAGAGGCGTGTCCAGTTGCCCAGAGGGCCCGCGGATTGGCCGAGAGGCGCAGGAGCCCTCCCGCCGGGCCGGCCTGAGGGCGGCGCCTCGGGCCGGGTGCCGGCGTCGGCTACCGGCTTCACAAAGATGATCATGGCAGCTCGGACCAGTCAGAGGGCCCTGGCGAGGGTGATATCTGGGTGCCGTCCGAAGTCGACCACCGTGACGGAAGCCCCGGCGCGGGGGTCTGCGCGCAACGTCAGGTAGCGAGCGGGGGTTTTCCGGGCGGCGGGTTCGGGACGGGCCTGCGGCCGGGGCGCTGACCCTAGTCGGCTCCGGAGACCCGGGGCGCGGCGCTCCGCCGGCTGGCCTGCGTGCACCTCATATTTTCAGGGTGAGTCAGCGGCGACGAGGCGGCCGTGGGAGCAGCGAGAAGCAGCCCGGCCTCCGGTTCCCGCCCTTCCGGTCTCCTAGAGGTGGGCGGCGGCGGTCGACAAAGTAACTGCGCCCGAGGGCTGTCGGCTCCCGGGGCCGTGGGAGTGCGTGTCCTGGCGGTGAACCGCCTGGCAGACGCTCTCTCACTTGCTGTGGAGTTCTTTGACCCCGGCCACTCGGCGCTTGCAAAATGAAACGCAGCCAGCAAAGAGAACCTGTTGTTTATTTCATTCTACTGTAACTTTGTGGTCTTGTAACCTTGAGGTGGCCCTGCCCTTGGTTTTCCTGGTTGGTCCTTTAGAGGGATTTGAAGGTGAAGATGAACCTAGAGACCTGAAGGATACTATAAGTTTACTGCGCAGTAATTACAAATAATACTGTAGTAAATTATTCCCAAAAATTTAAATTCGCTTGGAGTGGTGGCTCACACCTGTAATTTTAGCAGTAAAGATAAGGTAGGAGGATCGGGAGGCCAACCCGAACTACAAAGTGAGCCCCTGTCACAAGACCAAAAAAGCAGAATTGGTATTTGAAATAAATCAATATGTATACATTACAGAGGAGAAATTCCAACTCTTGCTGGGCTTCAGAACAATTCGGTTGAATGAAGACTTTAAAATATCAGTAAAGAGGCCAGGCCTGGTGCTTTGGAGGCTAAACTGGTCTGTGTAGCTAGTTGCACATCAGCCAGAGCTACAAGGTGAGATCTGCCTAAAAAATAAAGAGAAACCATCGGCCGTGCTTCATCGCCAGATCTCACACACACATGTTGAAACTGTGAAATCAGATCGTTTATCCTCAAAAGATAGTTTCCAAGCAGGACGTAACCTCATCATACTGCTTATATTACTGATTAAATGTAGTTTTGCTGCTTACGGTCCGAGGCTTGTGCTCAGAAAGTCCATACCATCCTCAGCCTGAGAAATATCAAGTGACTGGGTCTCAAAAAAAAAAAAACAAAAACAACAACAACAAAAAAACAACAAAAATGGTGTGTAAATACATAAAAGTATTACATTAGCTTGTGTCTTTATTGTAATAAGTTATTTGAAAGAGTAGTTTTGGGATATTAGTGATTAAAATGTGTGTTTTCTTTATGTTTCAGTACTCATTTGTTGGCGTAACTGTGCATGCAGCCAACTGTATGGGGTTGGTGAAGGGGAGAGGTGCTGGAGCTAACCCAGGGCCATGACTATGCTAACCAGCTGTCACTGAGCTCTCTACCCCTCATGCTTAATAGTGTGTGAAATAGATGTACTGCCCAGAGGCATCCTGATCAGGAAATCTGCTAATTTGTTTTAAACATAAGTGGTTTTCTTAGGAGTATGATTAGGATTAGGTAAGGGTGTCTTGTGGGGCTTAAGAAACCAATGTGTGAATTTGTTTCAAAACCTGGTACTGTATATAAATTTCCTACCCAACTTGACTCCAAGTTCTTCTCTTTAGGAACAGGCCCCTTAGTGACTTTTGTGTGCCAGTCTTATGGCAGGAATTTGGGGCCTTGTGTGTGGTAGGCAAGTGTTCTGCCTGTGAGCAACATTTTTTTTTTAAGAGACCAGAGTCCCATGGTTTAGCCTTGGCTAGCCTGGAACAGGCAGATATCTACCTGCTTCAGCCTCTTGAGTCTTGGGATTGAAGACAAGTATGACATCATACCTGGACCCTCTATTATCCAAGGAACAAGTCTCATACAAACCCTCAACTCCAGGTCCAGGAGAGCCAGGGCTCTGGCCTTCTCAGTCACCAGTACTCACATGCACATAATTAAAAATAAAATTTAAAAAGGCTTATTATCAAGGTTGGTTATGCATGTCTGTAATCCCAGGACCAGAAGAGACTGACACACAGGATTTCAAGGTCAAGTCTTTCCTAGTCTACACAGAATAAGACCCTGTCTCAAAAACAAAAGCAACCAAGAGATAGAAGATAGAGGCAGGTGGTAGAGGTGGATTTTTGCTAGTTCAAAGCCAGCCTAGTTTACCTAGCAAGTTCCAGGCTAGCTAGGACTGCACAGAGAAAATGAACAGCTATGTATTTTGCATACTAGATTTTTGTTCTGTGTGTGTGTGTGTGTGTGTGCCTGCCACAAACTAATTTGGTATAAATTATTTTCATAAATGCTAATTGTCATCATATTTATGGATTTTTTGTTTTTGTGTCCTTGGAAACAGGGTTTCACTGTATATCTCTGGCTGTCCTGTAATTCTCTCTGTAGAACAGGCTGATCTTGAACTCACAAAGATCAACCTGCCTCTGCCTCCCAAGTGTACCATGGCTTTGTCAACTTATTATATGTGTTAGGTGGGTGATTGTGTTAGTGTGGGTGCACATGTGCTACAGAGTTTGGTGTGGTATGTACATGGATAGGTTCTAGGACATCTTTAGGGAGCCAGTTCTTCTACCATAGGTCCTTGGGGCCAAACTCAGGTCATCAGGCTTGGTGACAAGTACCTTTACCTGGTAAGATATCTCTATAACCCCCAAATAAAAGAATCTGGATATGGTGGTGTATATCTTTACTCTCAGTGCTCAGGAGGCATTGGCATGTGAATCTCTGAGTCTGAGGCTGGCCTCAGTCTATGCATTGAATTCCAGGCCACTCATTACTACATAGTGAGTGAGACCCTGTTTCAAAAAGAAGGCAATGTTAAGGGGAAAAGAAATCACATAAAAAAGAAACATTACTTTTGTGTCCAATTTTTTTATTTCTTCAAACCCTTATACCAGCTTTCCATTGAGAATAAATTTCAGATAATCTTTTCTCAGAACAATACCCAACATCCATCACCTTTATTTTCTTTTTAAAATGTATTATTTATGTGTTTTATGTATGTGAGTGCTGCATGTATGTCTGTGTGTATGCCTGCACACAGAAAAGGCCACCATGTGGTAACTGGGAATTGAACTCAAGACCTCTGGAAGAGCAGCCAGTGCTCTTAACAGCTGAGTACCTCTCCTGCTCTCTTTCTTTTTTCAAGGTAGGGTTTCATGTATCTCAGTCTGGCCTCACACTTACTATGTTGCTGAGGATGACCTTGGACTTTTGACCTTATCTCCACCACAGGCTTTCAATATCAAGTTTAATTTTATATGTTGCTGGCGACTGACCCAGCTTTATGTATATTAGGCTTTATGTATAGTAGGCAAAACTTACCAGCTGAGCTATAGCCCCAGACCAGACCAGGAACTACTTGTTTGATATTTACTTATTTGGTTTTGTGGGGGTGTATATGTTTGAGTATTTACTGCTCCTGTATGGAAGTCAGAGAACAACTTAAGGGACTTGATTATCTTCTAGTATGTGGGTTCTGGGTATAAAACTCAGATTCCTGAGCTTAGCAGCAAATGCCCCAAGCTCATTCTTTGTGGGGTTGGGATGGAGTCTGGGGCCTTGCCCATTCTACCAACTGAACCAGATTCAGCTTCCAGCAGTTCTTTGACAACTTCACACATGTATGTAATGAATGTGGGTCTTTTCCCCACCCCTTGTGTGTGTGTTTCTATATGTTCATGAGTTGTGCCTGTGTCCATGCATTCACATGTGCACTTGCTGAGGTGTGCATGCATGTCTGTACACAAGTGTAAGGGCCTGAGGTTGATGTTAAGAGTATTCCTTGATTAATCTCACTGCATATTGAGATAGGTCTTTCAGTAGAACACAGAGCTTACTCATAGGTCTAATCTGGAAACCCAACTTGTCTTCTGAGCACTAGGTGGGCCCCCATTTTAGGGGATCTGAACTATTACATTCTTTAACTGAGCCATCTCCTCCCTACCCACCTCCTTTTTCTGCTTGAGCTTGGGTGGGAGGCTATTTGTAGGGAGCACTGGTGACTTATCAGTGGTTATATCACCCCAGCAAACAACTGCCAGTAGTCCCTCGAGGGATAGAACCTCATGAATACCTTCTCCATCCATGATGGAATGTTGAAAGGCCCAGTCCTTTTTTTTTTTTTTTTTTAAGATTTATTTGCTTATGTAAGTGAGTGTTCTGTCTGCATGTTTGTCTGTATACCAGAAGAGGGCATCAGATTCCATTATTATAGATTGTTGTGAGCTACCCTGTGTTTGCCAGGAATTGAACTCAGGACCTGAAAGAGCAGCCAATGCTCCTAAAGGCTAAGCCATCTCTCCAGCCCCACTTCCTATTTTTAAGGGCTGTCCTCCAGGTTCATGTGTGTGTGTGTGTGTGTGTGTGTGTGTGTGTGTGCGCGCGTGTGCACCTGCATGGGTTTATGTACAGTATGCAAACAGGTGTGCATGGAGGCCAGAGGGTGTAAAATAATAGAGTCGCCCTGATCCCCACCTAGCATCAAACGGATGAGACTCGAACTATGATTTATTAGACTGCAATTACCCCTAATAGGGATTACCTCTAATCTAATTCTCTAATGCTAGACTGGCTACCCTAGCTGTGCTCCCTATACACTGTGTTGGAATTTTCTGGGTTATTTCTGCTTCAGCAGTCTGGTGTCCTGGGGAGGCATTTTATTCTGATACCTGCTGCTGGTCCATTATGACTAATGAAGACTTCCTGTTCTGTCTTCTTCTCTGTACTCTTTAGCTCCTTTCCTTTCTCCTTCTCTCATGTGTCCACCCCAGTCAGGTAACCCAAACTCCACCTCTCTCTATTCTCCCCAGTAACTGGATGTAGCCATTTTTATTTAATCAATGTTTTTTAATTGGGGAATAAGGGTTGCCCAGCAAAGGTAGTATACTTGGGAATTGGCCCCCCTAGGGGCAACCAGATCTCGAGTACAGAATTAACATTTGAATATATAGCAGTAGACCAATCCCCAACAAGAGGATGTTAGGAGCCAGAGTAACAGGTGGTTGTGAGCTGTGAGGTGTGGATGCTGGGAACCAACCTGGGTCCTCTGCCACAGCAGTGAGCACTAATCTCCGGGCCCCTGAAGAGCCTGGCCTTGTGCTGGGAGTCATAGTTGTAGGGAGCTCGTGAGTGTAGCAGCTATCTCCTGCCCCGGAGACATCCCTCTCCATCCTTCAGTTTTTAGATTGTTTACTACCTCTTCTGCTTTCCCTGAGCTTGGAGTGGTTGGCTTATATTGCGTGTTGCCTTTGCTCCCCAGCCTAAGCCCTGGGAATGGACCACATTACCAGCCCCTGCCCCGGGGAATATTGGATCCACAGATGAAAAACACAGACACACACAGTTGTTCAATTTCAACTTGCCTTATTGGCACAATTGCTGGCACCCATTCTACCTCAGCTAGTGTGCCCTTCCCAGAACTCCCAGCTCAGAACCCTGTCTGCACTCAACTTCAGTTGCTCTGCCACCTCAGTCCCAGGCCAACATTCCCAGCCTCCCGCCTGTAGAAGTGGCCTGTGGCTGCTCCAGCTTGAGATCTTACGTGGCTGGTTGGGCTTTTTTCCTCTGCCACATGGGAAACTCTTCCCTTCCTCTCCTGAGTCTGCCAGCTTGCCTGAGGGCATCTAGAAGTCCCTCCTGTCCCTTCTGCCCAACAGTTAGCTCATGGCTTACTTACTGATAGATCAAGAGCCAATTGGGGACAGTGGACAATAGGTTAGCGCCAGAACCACTTCTAAAGTCATAGATGTCCCGTTTAGAACTGAGCACTCGTTAATCTTTTATTCTTAGCACTTTGACTGGCTTTGGGTTTCTGTATGAACTTTCACCCACTTGGGGAAAAAAATACTTTCAGCTTTTAGTCTCCAGAATTGTCTGGGCAGCATACTGCCTCCATCTGCTAACCTAGGCCTAGTCCTGGAAGCGTCTAGCCTCTGTACAATCTAATCTAAGCCTAGTTTTCGGCCTCTGAGACTTACTACTGAACAAACTTACCCTTTTTGGTTTTTTCTGAGTTCTGATTGACTGGTTCAACTCAGCTGTTGTGGCTCAAACTCCTCTCCAAGCTGATTGATTCAATCTGGCTTCTTGCTCAGCCTCTGACTGAGTTGCTCTGCTTGGCCTCTGACTAACTCTGGCAATCAGTTCTAATCTTGTGGCTCCTCATTCTCTAGCTCTGTCTCCACCTGTAACCTATCTCTGTACAACTCTCCAGGTAAATTGCCCCATTTCTTGTCTCTCTGTACTGCTCTTTATTCTTGTGAGAGCTGGGCATATCTTGTTCTGTCAGCTATTCCTCTAATTCATCACTTTGCCACTCAGGTTCACAGGATGATTGAATATTCTGCAATAGTCTCACAGGCTGAATGCAGCAATAAATTAAGATTATAACTGCAAGTATTTAGAAAACAGTTTGGCCGGGCAGTGGTGGTACACGCCTTTAATCCCAGCACTTGGGAGGCAGAGGCAGGCGGATTTCTAAGTTCAAGGCCAGCTTGGTTTACAGAGTGAGTTCCAGGACAGCCAGGGCTATACAGAGAAACCCTGTCTCAAAAAACAAAAAACCAAAAACGAAAAAACAAACAAAAAACAGTTTGACAACATGTTCACTTAGCAAAACAATAGCAGTAAGTCCCATCCTAAGGCCTGTGACCTCTCAGATTCACAGTACCAGGCATGTGTTTCTTCCTGTGGAGCAGGCCTCCAATCAGAAAACAGTCCATTACCTACATAATAGTCATGCCACGATTGCACCACGGGCATATCCTCCCTGGTAAGTTGTTATTGTAGCTCACAGGGTTTTCAGGTGGGTAATACTATTTATTAATGCCTTGATCCATAGCAACTTTCCTGCACTGTGAAAGTTAGCTTCAGTGGAGAGGACGCTCCCGACTCAGTTTCACCCTGATTTCTCTGTCTTGGAAATGCTAGTCTATACACTAGATGCAATCTGTGGAGATTGCAGGGGCTCTGGCCTCACTGGAGCTCACGGAGCTGCAATCTCCAAAGGGGGAGGGAGGAGCTGGATTGAGGCTTCTCTCTTTTCGCTAGCCAGCGTGGTGCAGTGGCTAGGAACCAAGGTGGGGCCACCGTGCAGGAAGTGGCCACAGTGGGCCTAGGCAGTTTTCAGTGGCAAAAGCTTCAGGAGAGAACTCTCTTCCCACAAAAGTATTACAGCTCTAATATGACAAAAGCTCTCAGATGATCCTTGATGAAACAATTCCCGCCACTTTATTTCTTCTGGATAGGGTCTTAAATACATTTTGGGGTGGATAGCATCTAACAGTAGATGCTTTCTATTGGCTTGGTCTGAGATGTTAGGATGCCTCATCTGCATGTGGATCCTCTCCTGGGGTGCTGTGGTCATGTGACAGGGGCCTGGTCAGGAATACCTCATCCTTTGGAATGAGGTGCAGGGGCTTCTGAACCCACTCATCCTTACCAAGTTTCCTGGCATGGTCCACTGCCCTACAACCATACACTTAGTTTCTCTCTTTGTTTGTTGACTGTGTATGTTTCTGTTTCTCTCTCTCTCTGTCTCTCTCTCTCTCTCTCTCTCTCTCTCTCTCTCTGCATCTCAGAAGAGTACAAGGAATACCGCTCTATTCATCTGACTTGTATGTGGATTTTTTAAAAAAGATTCATTTATTTATTATATGTAAGTAAACTGTAGCTGTCTTCAGACACCTCAGAAGAGGGCATCAGATCTCATTATGGATGGTTGTGAGCCACCATGTGGTTGCTGGGATTTGAACTCAGGACCTTCAGAATCGCAGTCAGTGCTCTTAACAGCTAAGACATCTCTCCAGCCCCTATGTGGATTTTTGAGAACTGAGATCCTCTTGCTTAGATGGCAGCTGCTTTACATCTCTCCAGTCTGCAGGGGTTTTTTCCTAATACTCTCCTCCTGGCCTCTTATGCTGCGCCTACATTGCTGTTCGTTTTGGTTTTTTTTGGACAGATTCTCATGTAGTCCCAGCTGGCCTGGAACCTTCTCTGTATTGGATGGCCTTACGCTCCTGATCCTCCGTAGTGTTGGGAAAACAAGTGTCTGCCCTGAGTCCATCTGCGTTTCAAAGTGCTGGGATTGCAGGATTGTACTGCTGTGCCAGGCTGTTAGTCTTTTTTAGTTTCTGGGTATTGCTGAGCTCTTTCCCATCGCTCAGAATTCCGACTACACCTCCTCCATTTATTTGCTTTATTTACATATAAGTATGTTTCTATATTCTTATATATTTACATTTTACTATTGAGCTATAGCCCCAAACCAGTTTTCACTAAGTTCTCCAGGCTGGCCTTAAATTCAAGCTATTGTCTTAACCTCCAGAATATTTGAGATTACAGGCCTATGTCACTAAGCACAGTCCTACTTATTACATATCCACTAAAACAGGGCTTCCAGGGCAGCTTATCTGGAGAGTCTGATCACCTGTGCCCACACCTGTTTTTTAGCACTTTTAAGAAATGGTTTAGTGGTCTGTATTTGTGTGTATGTGAGGGTCAGAGGACAGCTTGGTGGATGGCTCTCTCCTTTTGTCTTTACCTGGGTTTCAGGGCTTGTCATGGTTTTGAGTTAATGCTTTTACCTGCTGAGTTTTCTTGCTGGTCTCTTGATACATTCTTCTTCATTTTTGTGCATATATGTGGGTCTCTGTGTGAGTATGTACAGAGGAGTGTAGGTGCTCTCCAGTCCTGAAGAGGGTTCCGGTCTCCTGGCGCTAGAGTTGCAGGTAATTGTGAGCTGCCAGATTTGGGTTCTGAGAACTGAACTCAGGTCTCTGCTGAACAGTGTACACTGTTAAAGGCTGAACCATCTCTCTAGTCCACACTTTTATTTTTAGTTATGTGTCTGTATCTGTGGATGTCGTGTGAGTGTAGGTGCCCTTTGGATCCTTGATACAGTGTCGTCTGTAAGACACATACTTATTCTGGTGATTAACCATCAAGCATGGAATACGAGCCTGTGTATGTGAACTAAGAGCTTCCTAGTGTGTGGACTAAGAATGGTTGGAGAGTATAAAATAGCTAATTCACTAACCTTGTTAGAAAAACAACATCTGTATGTAGACTCACCTCAAACAGCTAGCACTGTAACAGGATGTCCTGTAACACAGGCATCTGGAATAAATGATTAGGGAGCCAAAGGGTCAGCAGTTCTGATGGCTGCCAGATTCTAGACTGGAGACTGAGACCTGGCTTCAGGTCTCATTGGTGTGGAGCAGAAGTCAGGAAACTCCCCAGGACCCACTGGGAAACAACCTGAGTGTGTAAGATGGATTGAATAATAGATGGAGGAAATACTTAGCAAGCTTATGACAAGAGGCTTTTGTTGTTGTTGTTTTTTGGTTTTTTTGTTTTGTTTTGTTTTATTTTTTGGTTTTTTGAGACAGGGTTTCTCTGTGCATCCCTGGCTATCCTGGAACTCACTTTGTAGACCAGGCTGGCCTCGAACTCAGAAATCCACCTGCCTCTGCCTCCCAAGTGTTGGGATTAAAGGCGTGCACCACCACGGCCCGGCAAGAGTATGTTCTAATAACAGGTCCTAGCTGAAATCAGGTCTGAGATGGTAACCACCCTGCCAGCTGATGATTTTATTTCTTTATGCTGTTTAAGACATTTATATTTCTGAATCTATGACTGTCTTCCGGACTACTCTAAAATGGCAAACTTCTGAAATATGATTGCTTATTATAATGCCTGTATAATTTGTTGTTTAGTTTTTATCTAAAGTGTTTTAAATGTTGTCTTTTAGATACTTAGCTCCCTGTGGCATACTGATGAACAGAATTCTTCCACCATGTGCCTCAGTGTTGCCCAAAGAGATCTGTGCAAGAACCTTCTTCAGAATCACTGCGCCATTAGTAAATAAACGGAAGGAGTATTCAGAGAGAAGAATTATAGGGTTTGTATATAGTAATTTTATTAAAGCATACTTGTCATTTTTTTTTTTTTTTGGTTTTTCAAGACAGGGTTTCTCTGTGTAGCCCTGGCTGTCCTGGAACTCACTCTGTAGACCAGGCTGGCCTCGAACTCAGAAATCCGCCTGCCTCTGCCTCCCAAGTGCTGGGATTATAGGCGTGCGCCACCGCCGCCCGGTTACTTGTCATTTTTTTATAGAGTAGCATGCTGCTTTCTCTCTTTCTATAGATCACACTGCTAGGTAAGCCTGTCTATAGCTCTTGCTGTTTTATACATACTGTTGAAAAACTGTAATATTGGGCTAGAGAGATAATAGTGTCATTTTAAAAGAAGACTGTAAAATATTAACTGTATAGGATGGATTTGACCTTGGCATTTAAAGGAAATAATTTATGATTTACATTTTTGTTTGTTATTCTTTCATGATTACAAAGACTAAATAATGAAGGCTCAAATTCTGTAGAAAGCCAAATTACCCCCTTGTGTGGAGGGGGGCTGAAGACAGAGTTTCTCTGTGTAGCCCTAGCTAGCCTCCCACTCAGATATCTGCCTGCTGCTGCCTCCCTAGTGCTGAGATTAAAGGTGTGCACCACCACTGCTACCCTGTTCAAAATACTTCATTGTAATTTATGGTTACATTTTAGTTTTGTTGTGAGTTATATTTTACTTGTATCCAGCAACTATTTATTTACTTATTTGGGTTTTGAGACAGGGTTCTGCTGTGTAGCACTGGCTAGCCTGGTACTTGCTTATGTAGGAAAAGCTGGGCTTGAACTCTTGTCAATCCTCCTACCAGAGCCTCATAGAGTGTTAGTATTTTAGGCATGTGCCACCATGCTTCCTTGTCTTTATGAGCAACAACAGTAACATCTGGCTCTCAGGTTGCCTTTTATCTATATTCAAAGAGTTTATTGCTATTTGGTCATTGTCTTAGTTACTGGTCTATTGCTGTGAAGAGACACCATGACCAAAGCAACTCTTAAAAAAGAAAGCATTTAATTGGGGTCTTGCTTACACTTTCAGAGGTTCAGTTCATCATCATCCTGTCAGGAGGCAGGGCCTGAGGCATGACAAAGTGCTGGACTAGAGAGCTATGTCCGATCTGCAGGCAGAGGGAACTTGGGCCTGCCTTATAGTCTTCTGAAACCTCAAAGCCCACCCCAAGGACACACTTCCTCCAGTAGGCCACACTTACACCAACAAGGCACCATAGCTCCAAATTTTTCTAGTCTTTCTCAGATAGAACCAGTTCTTGATGACTAAGCATTCAGATATATGAGTTTATAGAGATCGTTCTGAGTCAAACCATCATAGTCATTCTCGAGCCCTGAAGTTTTTGTTTAATTTGGTTTTGGTATTTTGTATTTCTTTTTTTTTTTTTTTTTTTTTTTTTTTTTTTTTTTTTCCGAGACAGGGTTTCTCTGTATAGCCCTGGCTGTCCTGGAACTCACTCCATAGACCAGGCTGGCCTCGAACTCAGAAATCCGCCTGCCTCTGCCTCCCAAGTGCTGGGATTACAGGCGTGCGCCACCACTGCCCGGCTTTTTTTTTTTTTTTTTTTTTTTTTTTTTTTGTATTTTGTATTTCTATGCTGGAGTTTTCTAACTGGTTATTATAGTTAGTATTAAAAAGGTATTGATTTTTAAGTCTCTTAATAGGCTATATTACTGAACTCATTTTTTTATGATTTTTATTTTTTAATTAATTAATTTTTGTTTTGGTTTTGTTGTTGTTGGTTGTTTTTTTTTTCTTTGTTTTGTTTTGTTTTGGGGTTTTTTTTTTTTTTGTTGTTGTTTTTTTTGAGACAGGGTTTCTCTGTATAGCCCTGGCTGTCCTGGAACTCACTCTGTAGACCAGGCTGGCCTTGAACTCAGAAATCCACCTGCCTCTGCCTCCCAAGTGCTGGGATTAAAGGTGTGTGCCACCACTGCCTGGCTATGATTTTTATTTTTTACACATGTGTGTACATGCGAGTGCAGGTATCATTGGAGTCTAGAAGAAGGTGTTCTGGACCAGACAGATGTGAGGTGCCAGTATGGATGCTAGGAATTAAGCTCAAGTTCTCTGCAAAAACAGCTGCATTCTTAACTGCCGGGCTGTCTCTCACCCCTGGGTCGATTATTAGGAATTGATACTCATAAGCATCAGGTATCCTTCAGGGTGTCACACAGCAGCATTCTTGGGATCCTAATGGGACTGCTTCTAGATAAGAATTGGGGTTTTCCCTCTTCTTTTTTGCCAAATAATATGATTATAATACATTGTTATTTATTTTATTAAATTTTATTTATCCTTAAATGAGTCGCTCAGTGCTGGAGATAAACCCAGTGCTTCACGCTTGCTAAGCAAGCGCTCCACTGACTGAGGAATAGCTTCAGCTCTTGCTTTTTTTCCCTTTTGTTCTGTTTTTTGTTTGTTTGTTTTGTTTTATTTTTCAGTCTCTAGTAGCCCAGGCTGGGCTTAAACTCTGTAATGGATAACTTCCAACTCTTGTTCTGCATGCTTTAATTTCAATTTCTCTGGTGTTGTGAGGTGGTGGAGACACCTTTTGTTGGGGTGGAAATTCAAAAATCTTGAATTTTGTTGGCTCAGTTTCTCCAGAGCTGGGATTACAGGCAAGCCCTGCCATACCCAATGAAACAAGTTTAAAATGTTGACAGTAATTACAGATTTTAAAAGAGCCCCTGAGGTTGCAGCTGTGACCTGCCGTCTGTGTCTGTTTATAGTATATTCACTTCCTGTGTTGCCATCCCATCAAGTTGTTTATATATATTTGTTTTAAAACTCATCTCATAGAACTAGTTGTTAACAGTATTTATCTTTCTTTGTAGGTACTCAATGCAAGAAATGTATGATGTAGTATCAGGAATGGAGGATTATAAGCATTTCGTTCCTTGGTGTAAAAAATCAGATATAATATCAAGGAGATCTGGATATTGTAAAACTCAATTAGAAATTGGGTTTCCACCTGTTTTGGAGCGATACACATCAATAGTAACCTTGGTAAAACCGCATTTGGTGAAGGTAAGACTCTTTTGCAGAAGATTACTAGATCACCAGATAGGTCATCTGGTGCACAGATGAGAAATGTTTTCATCTTTCACTGTTAAAAAACAGGTCATGCCAGGCGGTGGTGGCGCACGCCTTTAAGCCCAGCACTTGGGAGGCAGAGGCAGGCGATTTCTGAGTTCGAGGCCAGCCTGGTCTACAGAGTGAGTTCCAGGACAGCCAGGACTACACAGAGAAACCCTGTCTCGAAACACCAAAAACAAACAAACAAAAAAAACAAAAACAAACAACAACAACAACAACAACAAAAACAGGTCATGGTAGCACATGCCTGCAGTCCTAACAGTAAAGAAGCTTAAACAGGTAGATTCTGATTTTGAGGCTAGCCTGGACTATAAAGCAATCCTGTCTTAAAAAGAAAGAAAAATTAATATATTTAATATTTTCAGTGTGTTACTTTACCACTGAGGGGAATGGGTTTGCTGCGTGTGAGTTGGGGGAGCAGTGGTTAGACAGTGAGGAGTCAGAGAAGTGGTAAAAAGGGGAATGTGAGCAGGGAGGGCTTGGGGTGCGCCGCTCTTTCTGAGGACTTGGGTCAGTTCCCAGCACCCATGTGGTGGCGTGCTGCTGGCTGTAACAGTCCCAAGGGATCCAACGCTCTCTTCTGGCCTCTGGGTACTACGTGCACTTGTATACACACATGCAGGCAAAAACCTACATATAGTGAATGAGCCTTTTTTTTTAATCCTCTAAATGTAAAATGTTAACACTGTTAAGGGCATCCTGCCAGGTACCGTTACATCATTTCAATTGTGTTACCCTCATCAGAGGACCTTTTTTATGAAGAAAAGTACGCAGCCTTTTTTTTTCTTTTTTTCTTTTCTTTCTTTCTTTCTTTCTTTCTTTTTTTTTTTTTTTTTTGAGGGCTTTACTTGGGCTAGCCTAAAATTTATCAGGCTGTCCTCAAATCATAGAGTTTCACCTTTTGTTTTTGTTTTCTGGGTGCTGGAATTAAAAGTGCAAGTTCAAGGCAAACAGAATTCTATTATAGGATTTTTATTTTTAGGTGCTATGGACATGCATTCTGTCCTTTCCCTTCCCCCTTCCATTTTTTTTCTTTTTTTTTCTCAATTTTTGTTGTTTTCTTTTTTTAATATACACTGAAAAAAAAAATCAGAAAAATTAGTCACAGCAAAGAATCCGAATCAGACTTTCAGGAACTCTGTATAGAGAAGTCTGAGAGTCGGGGTGCCTGCTTCCCCTTCTGCCTTCGTGGACGGACGCCTGAATGATGCACAGCATGCACATCACTTCACACAGCCTCACGGGCACACACGGGCAGGACGGGCGGACCAGTGGTTAAGTACACGTGAGGCTCTTGCAGAGAGCCTTGCTTCCCTCCTAGCACTTAACCTGCCTTCTCACAGCATCGGTTCCCAGGGATCTGATGCCCTCCTCTGTGGTGGACAGACATGCAGGCAGGAAAATAATTTACCCTAGAGATGTGGATCAGACACCTTAGGAACAAGTCAGCCATTTCAGAGTGCTGATATACAGTACCTGTTGTTTAAAACTTAAGGAAGCCGGGCGTTGTTGGCGCATGCCTTTAATCCCAGCACTTGGGAGGCAGAGGCAGGCGGATTTCTAAGTTCGAGGCCAGCCTGGTCTTCAGAGTGAGCTCCAGGACAGCCAGGACTACACAGAGAAACCCTGTCTTGAAAAAAAAAAACCAAAAAAAAAAAAAAAAAAAAAAAAAAAACTTAGGGAAATGTGATATAGTATTTTAACCTCAGGATCACCTGTTAGTAGCAGAACAGGAATTGTGGTTTTTAGAAAATTACTCCCAGGGTTGGGGGAATTGCTCAGGTGGTAAAGCACTTACTTTGCAAGTGTAAGGGTCTGAGTTCAGATCTCCAGCATTCACTGAGAAAACTGGGAGTGGTGATGGGCGAAAACCCTGGGACTGGAGGGCAGAGACGGGCTCTCTCAGGCTCATTAGTCAGCCTAGCCAGAGTGATAAATCCCAGATCCAGTGAGAGACTAGTTAGTTTCATGTTGCTATGGCCAAGCATCTGACATGAAGCAATTTAAGGGAGGAAGGGTTTGTTGTGACTTACAGTTTAAGTGGTCCCTTTCATAAGGGTAGAGAAACCATGGCGGCTAGTGCAGTCACAGCCGCAGAAGCTAGGCTCACTGCCTGCACTTCCTCTGCAGTCAAAAACCAGGGAGCATGCTGGCACTTCAGTTCCTCCTCTTTTATTAAGTCCAGGACCCTGGGTCTGGGAACAATGCTGCCCTATTAACCTAATCTAAAGAATCCTTTATAGATATGCCCAGAGATTTGTCTCTAATGTGGTTCTACATCACAGAGACCCTCTCTCTTTTTTTTTTTTTTTTTTTTTTTTTTTTTTTTTTTGGTTTTTCGAGACAGGGTTTCTCTGTGTAGCCCTGGCTGTCCTGGAACTCACTCTGTAGACCAGGCTGGCCTCGAACTCAGAAATCCGCCTGCCTCTGCCTCCCAAGTGCTGGGATTAAAGGCGTGAGCCACCCTCTCTTAAAAAGATGACTAGCCAGCCGGGCAGTGGTGGCGCACACCTGTAATCCCAGCACTTGGGAGACAGAGGCAGGCGGATTTCTGAGTTCAAGGCCAGCCTGGTCTACAGAGTGAGTTCCAGGATAGCCAGGGCTATACAGAGAAACCCTGTCTCAAAAAAAACAAAAAACAAAAACAAAAAAAAAAAAAAAAACAAAAAAAAAAGATGACTAGCCGTTGAGAAAGACACCTGCTGTCAACACCCATGAGCAGTGGCGTCCCCACATACTAAGTAGCACAGTGGTGGCCACATGCCCGAGAGAGCAGTTGGCAGTCCTGTGGACCTTAGACATCTTTTTCTCTTGTATTTAGAGCTGACTCATAGTAGATCCTTGCTCATATCAAAGGCATTTAACTTTTTTTTTTCTTTCTTTCCATTTTGTTCTAGGCATCTTGTACTGATGGGAAACTTTTCAATCATTTGGAGACTATTTGGCGTTTTAGCCCAGGTCTTCCTGGCTATCCAAGAACTTGTACTTTGGATTTTTCAGTAAGTCTATTGTAAGGTTCTTGTTTATGTGTGTGTGTCATAGCACACAGGTAGAGGTCAGGGGTCAAGGGTCTGTTCTGTCTTTGACCACACCTAGCTTTAAAAATCCCAGAAGCTGTAATTATCTCCTATATAGAGAGCTTACAGTTTAAAAACATCTTAAATTTTTGATTATTGAATACTGTTTTCTACACCAGTACTTAATGAACATGTCATTTAATTGTTTTTGTTTTTTGTTTCTTTTTTGAGGCAAGGCCACATATAGCCTAGAGTGGCCTCGGATTTAGTATGTAGCTAAGGCTGCCCTTGGACTTCTAAGATCCACCTGTTTGCTTTGCAAGAGCGTTAGGATTATAGGCATGCACCACCATGCCTGGTTGTTTTTCTGTGGTGGTGGTGGAATCAAATAAGACTACATGCTAGGTCAGCGCTTTGTCACCTACATATTAAGCCCCAACCACTTCTATTTTCTGCAATACTGCTCATTCCTTCTGCATTTTCTACATTTTTAAAAAAGATTTATTTATTATTATATCTAAGTACACTGTAGCTGTGTTCAGACACACCAGAAGATGGTGTCAGATTTCATTACTGATGGTTGTGAGCCACCATGTGTTTGCTGACATTTAAACTCAGGACCTTTGGAAGAGCAACCAGTGCTCTTAACTGCTGAGCTGTCTCTCCAGCCCCTCAATAGTTGTTGGTTTTTTTTTGTTTTTTTTTTTTTTTTTGGTTTTGTTTTTGGTTTTTTTGGTTTTTCGAGACAGGGTTTCTCTGTGTAGTCCTGGCTGTCCTGGAACTCACTCTGTAGACCAGGCTGGCCTCGAACTCAGAAATCCACCTGCCTCTGCCTCCCAAGTGCTGGGATTACAGGCGTGCGCCACCACGCCCGGCTTCAATAGTTGTTTTTAATGCAGGAAGTCATAGTCATGTTTTTCAGGATGGCCTGATTAGTGGCTCAAAGTATATTTTTTATTTTTAACCACTGAGGCAGTATGGATTCACACGGGGGAAAGTCATTAACTACACAGTGTGTTCTTACATCTTTATGAGTGTGTCAGACCACCCTCTTATGCTTTGATATTTTTGCCGGCAGCAAAAGTTACAGAGATTTTTCTTAACTATAAAATAGAGATAGGTGGATACGTTGAAAAACGTGCAAAACCAAACATATATAATTTCACTATTCGACACTAAAGACATTTAAACTTATTAGAAGTCTAAAATTAGCATCAGATTAAATCTGTGCATTTCATATTAGATGCAGAAATAATATTGAAAGGAGAACATGATGTTTAATTTAGAGACTCCTGCCAGGCATGATGGCACGTGCCTTTAATGCCCACACTGAGAGTACAGAGGTAGGCGATCTGTATGAGTTCAGGCCTAGCCTGGTCTACATAGCCAGTGAGTTCCAGGCTAGCCAAGATGGTATAGTTAGACCGTATATCATAAAAATAAATAAATAATAGATAAAAAATAATCTAGAGCCTCCTAATTGCCTTGCTCATATCACTTTTGCTCTCATAAATGCAAAGCCATTTCTAACTGGTTTCCCAAGAGGAAATGAGTTTTCTCTGTACTTGTGGTTCAGGTCTTAAATCCTAAGAAATGTTGGTAACTTAGGATAAGTGGTATATTCCTTTCTTCAGCTCTGGAATTACTTTCATTAAGAAGTTAAGAGCCAGGACATGCCTGTAATTTCTGCAGTATTGCAGCTGAGGCAGAAGGATCACAAGCTGGAAGCCAGTTAAAGCAGCACAGTTAGACCCTGTCTCAGAAAAGCAAAACCATGTGGCACATAAAGCCTTGGATCCACTCTAAAAGTTGACATTAATAGGACAATTGGAAATGCAAGCAAAGACAAATAGGGAATTTTGGGATGATGATTATGTGAAAATCCTTTATATTGTCTCTGCCTTTTTTTTATTTTATTACATTTTTGTTTATTACTCATGTGAAAATCAGAGACAGCTTGAGGGAGTTGATTGTGTCCTTCCGACATGCAGTCCTAAGGCTGAAACTGAGGTCCTCTGGCTTAGCAGCAGCTGCTTTTCCCCACTGAGCCCTCTCAGCAGTACAAGAAAGTAGTTTAGCCAGGCGTGGCTGCACACACTTTGAATCCCAGCACTCAGGAGGTAGAGGCGCAGGTTTCTGTGTTGGAGGCTAGCATGGTCCACAGAGGGAATTCCAGGGCAGCCAGGGCAACACAGTAAAACCCTGTCTCAAGCAAACAAATAACAAACAAACAAAATTATTAAAGACTGAAAGGCTAGAAGCCAGATGTGGTGGTATAGGCCTGTTATCCCCCTTGCTGGGGAAGCGAAGGCAAGGAGTTCGGTACCTGCTCTCAGTTATTTCGAGCCTGGCCTAGGCGACTTAGTGAGACCCTATCTCAAAATAGAAAATCTGAGAGCTCGCCCAGTGTGTGACAAGTCCTAGAACAAGAAAGGAAAAAAAAAATTAAGGCTAGGACTTATTATTAGGAGTATGGCTCACCGGAAGCTCTAGGTTTGATGTCAGCATTGCAGTCAGTCCATCAAAGAAAACGTATTTTAATATTCAGAGGATGTTAGGTTACAATGCTACTGTTTAAAGAAAGTGCCTTGAATTCTGTCCAGAAAAACAGTGGGTATCAGTAAAGCTGTAACTCCTTGGCTGCGGTTTGTGGGTGACATGCATGTGCACAGGCAATGCCAACTTCCTGCTGTTCCTTAGACCCAGAGTTTTGTGTGTGTTGGACAGGTGCTTTACCACTGAGCTACATCCCCAGATGTTCGCACTCTAGCCCAGGCGGGCCTTCACTTGGATCTCCAAGAAAATGCACGGAGAGGACTGGGGCCCGGGCCAGCTTTGCTCGGCCCTTGTTGATTTTTACAGCTCAGGCTGGCCTGGGACTCTCTGTGTGTACTAGGCTAGTTGTAAATTCCCAGGACTCTGCCTCAGCCTCCTTGGGTGCTAGGATTATAGATGTGCCTAGCAAAAGTGGAAAACAATTTTTAACATTTTCCCACAGATTTCTTTTGAATTCCGCTCCCTTCTGCACTCTCAGCTCGCTACACTGTTCTTCGATGAAGTTGTGAAACAAATGGTAGCGGCCTTTGAAAGAAGAGCATGTAAACTGTATGGTCCAGAGACAAGCATACCTCGGGAATTAATGCTTCATGAGATCCACCACACCTAAGAGGGAAACAAGAGCTGCCGCCACCGACTCTTGACTAGTTTGTTCACTTCTAGGAAGTCCTTCCACCATCTATTGAGAAGTCAGAAAGTATTTGTTAAACCTGCCTTGATTCCAAGCCCGCTCCATTGAAAATTTGCACATTGAATATGGACCCACTTGTACATAGAATTATTTCTTCAATCAAGTGTAACTCTAAGTAACGTGTACATTTGCAGGCTCCGTCCACCTTTGTAATAACGGATGTCATCATTGTTGCTAGGATACCACATTCCTCGTTTGAGTGCACAGATGAACAAGTCTTAACTCTCACCTTACATGAAAGGCTAGCTGAGATACAATGTGTGTTTTATTTACCATATCATGTTTAAGTTATTAGGCTCAGAGTATTTGTAACTTATCACTGGGCATGCCATACAGCTTAGGGTATTTGAGTAATCATATTTAACATTAAAATTTTGATTTAAAGTACTGCTAATGAAGTCTTAGCACTTTGGGTATTTTAAATTGTTCTTCTGGGTAGCAGTAGATAATTCAGTGTTGTTGGAAGTTGCTTCCCAGATGTACTGAGTGGGAGGTTTTTTTGTTCTTTTGTTTGTTTGTTTTATTTGGTGAGTGGTCCAGAGCTCTGAGCTACTTTTCTAGACATTTGAAACTTCCTTCCAGGTGCTTTCAAATGCTGATTGTGTGTCAAAAATTTGTCTGCCAAAATTTTGTCTGCCACTGTAGGCAACAGATAAGTAAGTAGTTACTATGTCTCCAGCACTGCTCAGGGCATTTTCTATTTATTGTGCATATTCACTTTCAATAATATTCTAAACTTTTTTTTTTAAACAAATCAGTGTAAGGGCTGACGTCATGACTTAATAAAGTTAAATTCTTTATTTTTGTATAGTGACTTTGGTTATTTAAATCTTTTTGTTTTTTGTTTGGTTTTTCATGTTAAGGTCTCTCTGTAATATCCCTGGCTGCCCGGGAACTCTTTAGATCAGACTGGCCTTGAATTCACAGAGATCCTCTTGCCTCTGCCTCTTGAATGCTAGGATTAAAAGCATCATTACTATTATCACCACTGGCTGTTATTTAATCTTTTCTGTATTGATTTAGTGTGTGTTTGGACAGATGGCCTAGTTTGCTTCTCTGTTACTAATGAGCAAAAGCACTCGTGAGAAGTGTGCTTATTTCAGCTTACAGTTCTCTGTTTATCACAGAGGGAAGCCAGGCAGGTGCTAAAGGCAGAAACTAAAGCAGCAGTGAGTCACAAAGTGAATTCCAGACCAGCCCGGGTTAATGACGCACCATTAACACTAAATCAAATACCAAAATCCCAATCAAGTGCCAGGGGGTTTTTGGTTTGTTTCCCATCTTGTGTTCAGATAGCTTCTTCTATGCTGCAGACCCACCTGCTCAGAGACGGTGTAGGCCACAGTAGCTTGACCCTTCTACAACAATCAGGTTGTCTCACAGACATACCCCCAGCCAGATAAGAGCAATTCTTTGACTGATTCTCCCTCATCCCAGGTGACTAGGTGTGTGTAAAGTTGACAGCTACAGCAACTGTAACAGCAGAAGTACAGTACTATAGAATTTCATGTCTTAAAATACTTTCAAGGGTGCAACATTCATCCTCAATTTGATCCTCAGCACTGCCAAGACGAGGGGAAACCTTCCATAGAGACAGAGAAATCTGAGCTAGACGCATTCTTCCTGTGCTCAGAGTTCTCTCCCAGCCTTTCACTCTACAACCAAATCACCACCTCACACTAAGCTTCTAGTCATGGTGCTTTCAGCTGTAATTGGTGCTCCTGTGAATTTGCTCCACAGTCTCTGCTTAATCACTTCCTCCCCAGCACTGGCTGTATGGTTTTGAGGAGCTTATGCTTGTCTGCTCACATGGGCTCTAGTTGTGCTTTTAACAAGTAAAACAGGATCTTCCCAGTTGGGAAGTAAGGCGGTAAGGAATTGGGAAGAATCTTTCCAGTTGCAGGTAAGGCACACATAGCCAGAGCAACGTGACCTGCATATAATTGTGTGCCCCGGCACTTGATTGGGATTTTGGTATTTGATTTAGTGTTAATGGTGTGCCATTAACCCGGGCTGGTCTGGAATTCTCTTTGTGGCACAGGAGATGCTCTCATTACTGAGGCTCTTGGCCAGCTTCCCAAATGATAAAATCCAAGTTTGAGCTGCCATACCATTTTGCACGTGTCTGTGTGTGTTTGGGTACATGTATGCAGATGGTGGTCTGTAGTTGAGGCTGGGTGTCTTCCTTGATGGTTCTTCATGCTATTGTAGCAAGCTCTTGGCTGAACCTGGAGCTCACTGATTCTGGCTATATGGGATCCCTGGGATACCAGTCTCTGCCTCAAGTGCTGGGAGTCCAGATGTTGCCATCTCTGTGTGATTTTTTACATGGATTCCAGACACCCAAAAATACTTGTCCTCATGCAGGTACAGCCAGCACTTTATCCTTTGAGCCGTCACCCTCGCCCTTGGGGGTGGGGCCTAATACTGACATTATATATCCTACTCTGCTCTGCTACGTAGGCATGTTGTCAGATTGCCTTCTACAGTTGTGTTTACTTGTGGATTTGTGCCACTTTTCATCAGAGTGTCTTCTTCGTGCCATGAGTGGTAGTTAATGCAGATTTATACTATTAGAGTTCTGATAGCAACTCAAGTGTTCTGTCCTAAATGGGACCTCTGTATTACCCCCTAAGGCGTCAGGGGACATTTTGTGAGAAAGACTGAACTAGGAGATAAAGAGTGCTGAAGGAACATCTGGATAAGACATGCACTCAGGAACTCACAGCTGCACAAGGTGGAGGACATCCACATTCCATCACAGATGAAATAAATAAAAACTCAAGCCATGCTCATACAAGCAGCCTTAATTAAACTCTGGGTCAACAAAACAAAACAAACCCAGAACAACTTGTATAGAAGATTTCATGGGAATGAGAGGGTAATACATGTGTGAAATTGTTTCAAAAAGAAAAGTATAGGTCGGGGTAGAGGAATCCTGGAAAGATGGTATGTCATGTACACACATCTTGTCCCAGTCTTATTGCACTGCAAAACTATTCTTAATTCAGTTTTCTTTTTAGGAGTCTGTGGACAATGCCTTGGAAATGCCCTCATTACCCTGTGTGAGGGCTGGTCATGTGTGATAAGCATTCAGTAAATATAAAGCGAATCTAAAACAAGTGTTTGTGTGTCCCAGGCTCTATCTACATAACCTGGAGCTCTGTATTTTGGGATGACCTTGGACTCCTGGTCATCCTGCCCTTGCCTCGGTGCTGGGTTTAGTCTTTATGCAGCAGAGGGGATCAGCAGATGCAGGCCTTGCCATTCTGCTACGTGAGTTAAAGGAATTCTAATCAGCACTTGGGAAGAAGTGCCAGGCCAGTGAGGGCTACACAGAAGACACTGACTCAAAAAAAAAACAAAAACAAAAAAAACAACCCTAAGCCAGGCATGGTAGTGCATGCCTTTAATCTCAGCAGTCAAGCAGGCAGAGGCTGGGGGAATCTCAGTGAGTCTCCTAATAAGTTCTTAGCCAGCTAAGCTGCATATTGAGACTGATCTCAAACTAAAAAATGCAAGTCTTAATACACCAAATTTTCTCAGATGTTTTAAATTTTTTTCATAAATACCGCTTCTTTAAAAAGTATTTATTTGCCAGGCAGTGGTGGTGCACACCTATAATCCTAGCACTTGGGAGGCAGAGGCAGGCAGATTTCTGAGTTCGAGGACAGCCTGGTCTACAGAGTGACCAGGACAGCCAGGGCTAAACAGGGAAACCCTGTCTCAAAAAACCAAATTAATTAATTAAAAAAGTATTTATTTATTATATGTAAGTACACTGTAGCTGTCTTCAGACACTCCAGAAGAGGGCATAAGATCTTGTTATGGATGGTTGTGAGCCACCATGTGGTTGCTGGGGTTTGAACTCAGGACCTTTGGAAGAGCAGTCGGTACTCTAAACCGCTGAGCCATCTCTCCATCCTGTTTTAAATATTTTTGAGACAGAATCCTGATTATAAAAGTAGCCAACATTTGTGTGTAGATAGGTTGTGATAAAACACAACCAAGGCAATTTACCAGTAAAACATTTAATTGGGCTTACAATAACATCTGGAAAGAGGGCAGCAGAAGCAGGCAGTAGAAGCCAGCAGCAGAAGCAAACAGGAGACAAGTGGGCACTGCATGTGGCTTTTGAAACCTCAGAGCACATCCCAGTGACATGCTGCTTCCAAAAAGACCACACCTCCTAATCCTTCCTACAGTACCACCAATTGGGGACCAAGTATTTAAACATATGAGTCTATAGGGCCATTTTTTATTTTTTAAAGTCAAGTCGTTACTCCCTCCCAGTCTGCCTTCCCACAGTTCCTCATCCCATTCCTCCTCCAACCCCATCTCCAATAGGATGTCCACACCCACCAGGCCAGGTCTCCCCACCCTCTGGGGCCTTCTTAAAGGTAGGCCCATCTTCTCTCACTAAGGCCAGACCAGGCAGTCCTCTGCTGTATGTGTTGGGGACCTTGGTCTAGCTGGTGTATGCCGCTGCCTGGTTGGCGGCTCAGTGTCTGAGAGATCTCAGCGGTTTGGGCTGAGACTGCTGGTCTTGGGGCCATTCTTTTACTCAACCCACCAGTTACTATTTCATCTTGAGCTTAGTGCAAGAAAGGTTGCCTTTGTAGGGCAGTTTCTGTACCTTTCTGTGCACTGCAGGTGTATTAGCTTAGATAAAAGCAATTGGCTCACAGTTTTGAGGACAGCATGATGAAGTCATGTGGAGTTTCAGGCAGTTGGTCACATTGTATCCAATCAGAAAGATGAGAGAAAGCACAAGCTCAACCAGCTTTCTCCTTTTTATGTAGCCTAGGACCCAAGCCAATGGCTCTGCAATGTCAGGGTGGGTTGTCCTTTGTTAACCTAATCAAGAAAAAGCCCCGCTGGGCGGTGGTGGTGCACGCCTGTAATCCCAGCACTTGGGAGGCAGAGGCTGGTGGATTTCTGAGTTCGAGGCCAGCCTTGTCTACAGAGTGAGTTCCAGGACAGCCAGGGCTACATAGAGAAACCCTGTCTCCAAAACACCAAAAAAAAAAAAAAAAAAAAAAAAAAAAACCAAACCAAACCAAACCAAAAAAAAAAACCACAAAAACAACAACAACAAAAGGCCCAATGCATGCTGAGAGGTTTGAGAGGTTTGTCTCCTAGTTGGTTGTAAAGCCTTTCAAGTTGGTTTTCTGTTGTTTCGCTCTTTTTCATTTTTCTCTCCAAGACAAATCTGTGTAACCTTGGCTGTCCTGGAACTCAATTTGTAGACCAAGTTGGCCTCGAACTCACAGATCTGGCTGCCACTGCCTCCTGAGTACTGGGACTAAAGGCATGTGCCACCACTGGCTTTTTCCCATGTTGTTAATATTAACCATCACAATGGGAAGGATTGGACTCAGTACCTTCAACCTCAGTTCAAGGCCAGGTTTCAAGACATTTCTCTGTGTTGTAGCCCTGGCTGTCCTGGGATTTACTCTACAGACCATGCTGGCTTCAAACTCAAGAGATCTGCCTTTTAGTCCTGGGCTGAAAGGCATATGCCACCACATCCAGGTAAAAACAAACTTTTTAGGCTTAATAATAAAAATTAAAGCTAGGCAATAGTGCCACACATCTTCAATCCCAGTACTTGGGAAAGAGACAGGGAGATCTCTAAGTTTGAGAGCAGCACGGGTCTATAGTCACCAGGATAGCCACAGATAAAGGAAGAAACAAAAAACAAAACAAAGCACCTAAACCAAAACAATTAAAAAAAAAACAAAACCCTTAAGCACTCCCTGGTACTTCAACTTTGACTGTGTCCAGAGTGCACCTGCAACTGAGGTCAAGCCAGTTACACTGGAGGGGTTTTGGACCCACTCACATCTACCTGGGCCCTCTGCCAGTGGAAACTTGCCAGATTTTTTTCAAAGCAGAGTGTGCATCAAGGTTCCTTTGCTCTTACTCATTTTTGAAGTAGATGCAAGTACATTTCCACAGCTAAACTAGTGTTTGCTCCCCCTTTTCATTTCTGGCTTATTTGTTCTATTCTGGGAAAATTTCCACCCTATGTTCAAATAAACCCTTTGTGGAAATACAACCAGCTCTTTTACAGAATGGCCAACGGATTGCAGACTGATACACTATTTCTGGTTCTCTGCATTCTGGAATCTTTAACTGGCTGTCTTGGTTCTTTCACACCAAGGAATGAACAATCTTCACTGGAATATTTGTAAAGTGAGGGTTGGGGATTAAACCTCAATTTGCCTATTCTTTTGGCTAGATCTCCAGTAACTCTAGACTCACTGAGACAATTCAAGAACTGCAGACTGGTTACAATGCTAAATTGCCCATGAAGTCGTTTTACACTTTACTATGGCATAAACTCCAAAATGGTTTTGAATTTAAATACTTGGGCATGTACACACCAAAGCCAGAGGACAATTTGGGTCCCAAGGATTGAACTCAGGATTTAACCTGGAAACTTTCTTCCATTGGCTAGGCTCTCAGCTCCAGGGATCTCTGGATCTTCAACACTGGGAATCAAATTAAAATACTCTTGCTGGCATAGCAAGCAGCCACCACCCAGATTCTACACACTTAAAAGAGTTCAAATCACAGAGGACAGATTAACACTCCCCTTTATCAGTTCTCAATACTCCCCAAAAAAAATCAGTCAAGCTAACCTATGTTTTGCCCTTGGTAAAAACTCATGAAGTAATAATCCTATCTCCAAGGAAAAGCAAGAATATAAGTGGACTGTTTCTATACACCCAACTGTGCTCCTGATTGGCTTTCATTTCTCCCATCAAGACCATAGAAAAGAATAACACAACCAGGAACTTTAAACAAAATTTTATTACATAAAGGTTGTCACATAATTGGATACTTCTCTACTTTGTACACAATCATTCCCACCCTCCACAGAAAGGCTGCTTCTGAACTTCTCATGTGGTGACACAGCGCTACAGTCCTGATGCTAACAGAACAGTAGAGATGCCTCAGTGATTTAAGTTGAAAGCAGGACACTGGTATGGCTCTTGTACCCAGCATCAGGAATGTACAAATGTCTTTATTCAAAAATACAAAATAAATTATCTGTAGGCATGGACAATGACAGCAGTAAACCATTATATATTGTCAAAGAAAACCAGTAACTGATGCTTACAGTGGTCAGCCAGCCTTCTCTTCAGTCATTTTATTCCAGGTGACTTCTCTGAAGTTATTGGTGAGGAACCTGCCTTGAGCTTCCTGTCACAGTTCATTGATAAGGGCAAAGCACTATTCTAGGAGTTAGAACATGCCACCTCCCATACCCCCTCCCATTCCACCCATTGCACCCATTCCAGGGTCCTTCTCTTCCTTAGGAATTTCTGTCACTACAGCTTCCGCTGTAGTTAGCAAGGAGGCCACCCCAGCAGCATCCAGTAAGGCAGTTCTTACAACCTAGAAAAAATTTTAGTAAAATTAAAAATGAACGAAAACCATGTGCCAGAGAACAAGCATCTAGTGTTTACAAGATGCTAACTTGTTTACCTTCGTTGGATCAATGATTCCCTTTTCCACCATGTTCACAAAATCTCCAAGCATGGCATCATAACCCACTTCTGAGGAACTCTGCAGAATTTTCTCAACTATCAAAGACCCTTCAACGCCTGCATTCTTAGCAATTGTCATTGCAGGAATTTTAAGTGCTCTTTTAATAATTTCTATACCTACAAAGCAAACACATTTTCACAAATTTACTTTTGTTTTCCCTTTTGGGGAGCCAGAGGACCTGGTTTAATCCTTAGCGTCAATGTAACTCCAGTTCCAAGCTATCTGATGCCCCTTTCTGGCCCTGAGAATACTGCAAACGCACAGCACACAAAACATGCAGGCAAAATGCACCTCCCCAACACACACAAAAGTAATTAGTCTAATTAAAGTGAGAAGACTTATCCAATCCTACCATAGGTGAAATAATTCCCCCTGTAAAATGTAGTATACTGCTAATCAACAATACTTTTCATCAAAAAGGATCAGGCCGCACACTCATTTGAAAGATGATCTTTACCTATTTTCTGATCTTCATTAGCAGGCTTTAATGAATCCAAGGCTGGGATGCACCGAAGCAGAGCGCAGCCCCCTCCTAGAACAATGCCTTCTTCAACAGCTGCTCGTGTGGCGTTGAGAGCATCTGTAACTCTGTCTTTCTTCTCATTCACTTCAACATCACTTGTCCCTCCAACCTAAAGATTAAAAAATTCCAGTTAGCAAGACCGTAATCATTCAATGACCACCTGAAGCCACCCAGATGGCAGACCTGAGCTGGGTAGTTTCACAGTCATGACCCTAGCACTTGAGGCTAAAGCAGGTGGGTTACACCAACTGGGAGAGGCCAGCCTCTGCTACAGCAGAGTTCAAAACAAAAGCAACAGCAAAAAAAAAAAAAAAAAAAAAAAAAAAAGCAACATCCCACTAACAAAACCCTGAACTTCCCACAAGTTGTGCTGCAGTTTGAGGAAAGGATGCTAGTCAAGCAGCAGTGCACATACTTTTAATCCCACCACTTGGGAGGCAGAAGCAGATGGATTTTCAGTTCAAAGCTAGCTTGGTTTACTAATTGAGTTCTAGGACTGAAAACCCTGTCTACACAGAGTGAACAGAGTTCCAGGACAATCAGGGCTACACAGGAAAAGGAAAAAGAGCAAGGCTGGGATATCAGGCAGCGGTAGACTGCATAACACAGCACAAGAACGGTTCTCATGCCTAACACCAGTAGGGGAGAGATGCCTATTTATGACTCGGAAGGCATTGGGATATGACCCAAGTGGGTCAAAGGTCTAGGTCTTGCTTCCCCTGCAAGCCAATGGCCTGGTTATTCCTGGAATCACAGTGAAAGGTAGATGACCAACTGTGGATAGTTGCCCCTGACTGCTGCATGTACCCCATGAAAAGTTTGGTCACGTGCGCGCGCGCACACACACACACACACACACACACACACACACACACACAAACAGCAAAAATCAAAACAACAAAAAAGCTAAAAATCTGGGGGAAAATATTATTGGTAAATACCACTAGACTCAGAGCCTAAAAAGCTTACCTGTGAGCCAGTCTTACCTTCAGCACAGCTACTCCATCTGAAAGTTTTGCGAGTCGCTCATTCAGCTTTTCCTTTTCATATTCACTAGTTGTGATGTCTAGCTGCTCAGTGATTTCTTGAATACGTTTTTCAATGTGAGCTTTGTCACCTTTTCCTTTCAAAAGCATGGCATCATCTTTGGTGACAATGACCTCTCCAACTTTTCCTAAGTCATGAGCTTGAACATCTTCAAGATTTAGATTCAACCCCTCTTCTCCAAATACCTGTAAAAGCAGTGTGCTATTAGTGGCTTCCATTATATCAAGCTTATTACTGTATGTCACAGATATTTTGTGAGAAGAAAGAGCTTTTCAGGGCTATCAAGATGTCTCAGCAGTCAAGAGCACTGGAGGGCTATTCTGCTCTTCCAGCACTAGCAATTTCAAGAACAGGTACAATGGACTGAACACTAGAAATTATCCATATGGCAGCTTACAACTGTCTATAGCTATAGTCCTATAGGACCGGATGGATGCCTTCTGATATGCATATAGCATACAAACATGCAAACAAAAGACCCAAATACATAAAGCTTAAAATCCCAGAAAGAAATGCTGTTTTTCTGAGATGTCATGGCCACTGGTATACCAGAACAAGGTCTAAATAAAACCACTTACATAAATTAGTTTTAAGTTTTGAGAAGAACATTTAATCATGTCCAATCTCAGGCCAGGGTCATCAAGTTAATGTGACCTTAATCCAATCCTTGTGTTCCAAAAAAAACAAAACAACAACAACAAAAAACAAAACAAACAAAAAAAAAACCAAAAAAAAACCAAAAAAACAAAAAAAACACCCAAAACCAAAACCAAACCAAACCAACCAAACAAACAAAAAAACCCAGAAAGAAACGGCCTCATCTATTTGTGAGGGTCACATTGCATGTGCATCCTGGAAGCATAGACATCCTGAGCAAAGCAGTCTGGCAAGGCTTACTTACCGCACCACCAGTAGCAATAGCCATGTCTTTAAGCTGGTTCTTCCTATTGTCCCCAAACCCTGGAGCTTTGACTGCTACAACCTGAAGACCAACTTTTAGCCTGTAAGGAACATTTAACTATGTAAGATATAAACTGAAGGGGGAGCTGGGAGAAGCATCTAGTTTACTTCCTGGTAAGTTCTAGTACTACATAACCATCCCAATCCTACTCTTCCCATAACTTCTGATCTGAAAAAAGACAAGATGGGGACCTCAACTCATCTAAATTTGTTCCAAGCTGATCTCCTTCTTAAAGAAATGCTGCCCTTATATTGCAGCCACAACTGGGTGTTAGTGCAACCACACCAGTGTTAAGAGACATGTATAGTTCTCTTTAGGAGGTTATGGGAGGCAGAGGCTCAAGGGTTATGCACTCTTGAGACAGGCTTACGATGGACTCAGTGCATAGAGCATTATATCATACAGTGAAGTTAGTTTCAAATGCAACAGAAATCACATTCTACCTAAATATACATATATAAACAACGCAATCTATTACCTGTTCAAAACCAGTGTGCTTAGAGCTTCTCCGTCAACATCTTCGGCGATTATGACCAAGGGCTTCCGATGAGCATTGGCAATTTCAAGAGCAGGTACAATGGACTGAACACTAGAAATTTTCTTTTCACTCAATAAAACATAGGCATCTTGGAATTCACACTTTTGACCTGTAAATACAGTGAGCAGTAAAACCAAATCCTAACAGTCCCGAGAAAACTAACAATCCTACAATGAGACCAGTAACTCATGTTCTTTTCTTCATTTACTGAACCATCAATGTTTAAAATATCACAATTTTTATTGTACGACCCACACCCACTACCTATAGGTGACAGTAAATTTCAGTTAAGTTTACAGCTTAAAGAATACTGTGGAAGATTTCAGCTCTGTACCAGCTCTTACCTTTTGATGTGTTAATAAAATATGGGGAAATATATCCTCTATCAAACTTCATGCCTTCAATAATTTCTAGCTCATCATTCAGGGTTTTTCCATCCTATAAAGTCAAAGAATTAGAGGAATGGATTTCAATGAAGAAACAAAACTTGGTCAGCTAAACCTAAGGATGGTTCAGGGGTTAACTCTTTTCTTTTAAGAACATACTTTATGTACTAGAGTACATACACCTGTGTGCCAGTAGAGGGCACCATATCCCATTATAGATAGTCATGAACCATCAATCTGGTTGCTGGGGACTGAACTCAGGACCTCTGGAAGAGCAGTCAGTGCTCTAACCACTGCGCCAGCTTTCCAGCCCCATTTACTTTTCCAGGACAGAGCCGGGTTAGGTTCTCAGCACCCACATGGTGGTCCTCAACTCAGTTCCAGGATTCTGTTTCTTCTGGACTCCAAGGTCTCAGGTACGCATATGGTGCACAGTTATACACATGTTTGCAGACAAACATTCATACATAAAAAATAAAAATCTTAAGCCGGGTGGTGGTGGCGCATGCCTGTAATCCCAGCACTTGGGAGGCAGAGGCAGGCAGATTTCTGAGTTCGAGGCCAGCCTGGTCTACAGAGTGAGTTCCAGGACAGCCAGGGCTACACAGAGAAACCCTGTCTCAAGAAACCAAAAAAAAAAAAAAAACAAAACACTTTTAAAAGAAACACAGGCCTAATTTGAACTATCTACATAGTGAGACCCTGACTCAAAGCCAACATTTGAAATTATATGCCTAATCAGCAAGAGATGACACAGGCATAAGGGACTCAACATGGAAACACTGCAGAGTACCTCTAACTACACTCCCACGCTCAAGACGCTAAAGAAAGCTGAGCACAGGAGCACATGCCCTTAGTCCACACACCGAAGATGACAGAGGGAGCCCAGGGTTCCAGGCCAACCAGGATTAGAGTGAGGTTCCATCCTATTTACAGCTAGCAGAGAGCTAATTACTCAAGTTAGATGAAGTCACTGTAGGAAGCAAAGCTCCCGACTGGGATTAATAATGAGCACATACTCAATACAGAAGTCAAGACTACGGAATGAATTGTGCTGGCACAAACAAGAGATTCCTTTTTTTTTTTTTTTAATTTGGAAAACAGGCGACATACCCCACTGAAGGTATTATCAAAACACCAAATCCCATACTTGCCTTCACTGTGATGACACCCTTCCTTCCAACCTTTTTCATTGCATCAGAAATGATGTTCCCAATGTCTTTGTCTCCATTTGCAGAAATTGTAGCAACCTGAAATAACCAAGTTACTTCAAAATTAAATGGTAAGATTAGTATTTTCAACTTTCTTCCCCTTTGACACTCTAAACTAATATTTTACAGTTAATAGTTTTAATGAAGTCCTATTTAAATGGATCTACTCCCTCAGTCCTTCCATTATCTGGCATATTAAGAATAAACTAAAGGGGCAGGAGAGATGGCTCAGTGGTTAAGATGACTTACTGTTCAGGTCAGTACCCAGCACCCACAGTGGCTGTCAACTGTCTCTGACATCTCCTCCTATGGGTTCATGCATGCATATGATGCACACACATACACCCAGGCACATACATATAAAAAACACTTGTCTACTATGCTTTAAGGACTAGGTTTGAACCCATATAATACAGGGTACATTGATATCACCTAAGAATATATTCGCAAATAACACAAATATTATTTACTGCCACGTAAAACTAAAAAAGACCTATTAAAATCCAAATTACTACTAGGCATGGCAGCGATGGGGCAAGCACTCTGGAGGCAGACAAGGGGAAATTTGAGTTCAAGGCCAGTTTGGTCTACAGGTTGAATTGTAGGATAGCCATGGCTACAAAGAAAAACTGTCTTGGAAAACCAAAGATCCAAATTAGTCAATTAACTCTTTTCAAACATGAAACAAAATGTTTACCTGAGCAATCTCTTCAGGGGTTGTCACAGGTTTAGACTGTTTCTTAAGCTCAGCAATTACAGCATCGACAGCCAACATCACACCTAGTTCAAGAGTATATGTTACTACAATGTTTGTCACGGCCCAAGCTAAGAACAAACTTACAGATTCTTTTAACATTTACATGCCACCTCATGCCAGCTCTCTCCTAACTGCACCAAATGACACAGTGTGCACTCAGTCACTTACGATTTTCAAAATTAGGTTGAAAAACCAACATTTTGAAAACGTGACCAAGATGTTGAGTTGAGTGGTGGCTCACACCTGTAATCCCAGTACCCAAAAGACTGAGATAGAATGGAACTTTGGGACCAGCATGGATTATACAAGGCACCATGCCAGGGAAGGCTAAGGAGACCTAATCATTCTTTTTTTTTTGGTTTTTTCGAGACAGGGTTTCTCTGTGTAGCCCTCGCTGTCTTGGAACTCACTCTGTAGACCAGGCTGGCCTCGAACTCAGAAATCCACCTGCCTCTGCCTCCCAAGTGCTGGGATTAAAGGCGTGCGCCACCACGCCCGGCTGAGACCTAATCATTCTTAACAAAAGCAAAACAAGAATAGTTTCAAAATTCTCACTACTTATGGGCTGCAGAGATGGCTCAAAAGTTAAAGAGTCTAGGGCCTTGGGCTGGGTGTGGTTGTACCCACCTTAATCCCAGCACTCTGAAGGTAGATGTAGGTAGATCTTTGTGAGTTTGAAGCTAACTCGCCTGGTCTACAAAGATAAACTGTGTCCAGGACAGCCAGGGCTATAGGGAGAACCCTGTATTTTCACTTCCATTAATTGAGACAAGTTAAAAAACAAGATGCAGAAGATGGTCTAGGGGTAAAAGTGCTTGACCCACAAGCCTGAGGGAAACCCACATAAAGAAAGGGCAACTCCACCAAGAACGAACACTCACAAACTCTATACTCTTACCTCTCCGGATCTCCACTGGATTAGCCCCTTTGCTGATCTTCTCAAAGCCCTCCTTGGCAATAGAGCGTGCCAGAACAGTGGCAGTGGTGGTGCCATCCCCAGCCTCTTCATTTGTGTTATTGGCAACATCCTGAACAAGTTTAGCTCCGATATTTTTATACTTATCCTTTAAATCAATTGACTTTGCGACAGTGACCCCATCTTTTGTTACTTTGGGACTTCCCCAGCTCTGCTCAATAATCACCGTTCTTCCCTACAGTGACAGAAAAAAGAATTAGCAACCCTCAAGGATAACCCTCAAAGTCGTCATCTTTAACAATCCTGCAACATGACTCTCAAAGCCAAGTTAATCAACCATCTTAGGTCTACAGACAAAATGAATACTGCTCATTTGCCAGGAGTCTAACTTTTAATGAGGCACAACAGGAAGTCCCTGAAACTAAGAGATGCCACCTAAAAACAAGGAAGCACAGGTGTCAACCACCAAATCCAGAACATTCTTCACTATCACATGCATCTGAGTTCTGGCTATGAACTAGGTTTGTTTTTTCTAAGACAGGGCATTTCTGTGTGGCTTTGGCTGTCCTCAAACTCCCAAAACACAAAGTCTGCTTGCCTCTACCTCCTGAAGGCTGGGATTAGAGACTTGTACAACTACTGTCCTGCTTATTAACTTTTTTAAAACATGTTTTGCCTTAAAATTCATTCACTATCAGCCAATAAGAGAATAATTAACTAATAATAATAATAATAATGTACTCTTCTGATTCACTCAATAAAAAACTTCAAATATGGCACCAACAGTATTGGCAACTTTTGGATTTGAGCCAAGGTTCTATTGTCTTGAGCTATGTAAACAGTACTCAAAGATGCAAATTTTGTTGCTTTGTTTTTCAAGACAGGACTTTCTCTTGTAGCCATGGTTTTCATGAAACTTAATCTGCCAGCCTAAGCCTCCAGAGTGCTGGGATCATGCAGCTCTTTAGATCAGTTTAGTATCAATTTAAAATGACTACCATATCCAATGATTTCCTCAAAGGGATCCAATGATTTCCTATAGCTCCCTATTCAGCCACACAAATGTGTGATGTGACACCAACCAACCCCTGTTCTTAGCACTGCTTCGAGGTCAAGGCTGACTTGGCCAGCTATGGTTAGGGACCTTGTCTTATGAATTCCTACACTTGAAATGTGAGTAAGAGTTGTTCAAAAACAGCCTTGCCACAAGGAACTTAGCCAGACTAAGCTAGTGACCCTCTCAAGAAGCCAAAACCAGACAAATCTTAGCTATGTGAAAACAGAAACCATGAGGTAAGCACAACGAAGGAATGAATGGGAGACCACAAAGGTTTTCCAACGCCAAGTGACAACAGTCTGGCGATGTGTGCTGCAGACAGTTCTTCGAGTTTCAGGGCAGCCTAGGCTACCGGAGAAATGCTGTCTTGAAAAAACAAAGGAAAAACCAAAACAAAGTATGCAAATGAAAGATGGCTCAGTGGTAGTAGTTCCGGTTCGTCTTCCAAAGTACCCAAGTCAGTTCCCAGAACCTTGGCACCCTCACAGACATAAATACAGGCAAAACAACAATGCACATAAAAACACAGAAACCGTTAAAAAAAAAACCTAGTAATTCTATGCTAGTGCACTTGCCTTATATGTTGGAATATTTCAACACAATGGGTGAACACTCACATTACAGTTATATACTTTGAGGTAGTATTATACTTGAAGTGTACTTTCCCCTCTATACCCTCTAACTACTGGGAAGGGATCCAAAATTTAATGCAAGCATGCACACAATCATGACTCTAGTTTGAATATCCTCCTTGAACTATTACTACTTACTCTATTATACCATAATGCACAAAAGTCCCCCAAATCGGCTGAAGCAGCAGTAAGGATGTTGTAGAATGACCAACTAATAAACATCCTAAATAACACCCTCAGACCTCTAAGATGCACCACATGCAAATTAGATTTTCACAAAACTTGATAACTGCTGTCTTGCAGCTAGAGAACAACTATTCTTTAACACAATATAGGTATACTGGTACCTTTGGACCCATTGTAACAGCTACAGCATCGGCTAAGAGGTCTACACCTTGAAGCATTAAGGCTCGAGCATCTGCACCAAACTTGACATCTTTGGCATAGGCCCGAGTGAGATGTGGAGCCAGTGCCCGGGACACTGGTCTCATCTGGCGAAGGACTGTGGGTAGTCGAAGCATTTCTGGGGGAGGAAAAAAAAAAGTATCACTACAAACTTGTCCAACGGTGCTTCAAAACATGGAGCCTAGATTGGAGCTTGGCTGTCCTCTGCTAACCATGCCTGGGCCACAAACGGCACAGCAGATTCAGGACATAAATCTGCTGGCCAACTGATCACGGAGGCTGCCCCCATGCCTGACCTACAGCACTAGCACAAAGCACACGAAACCACAGCCCCATGGCCACCCACTCCTGCCCTCTCGAGTTAATCTTTCACTGCAAAAGCGGCCTTGGGAGCAGATCCACTCCGAAAAGTGTCTGGGAAAAGAAATCAAGTTGGTGCAAGCAAGGCAGGTTCTAAATGCGAGTGCCTAGAGAACTATGGAAGTACTCATGACGGTGCAAAACCCTCCGAGAGTGTCGCCAGGCATCCACCAGGAGCTACTGTAACATAGTAGCTATGAAGGCCGGAGGAAAAGGACCGTAGCTCAGCCCAGCCCAGCCCGCGGCCCCACGTGTCTCCCCGACAAGAGCCCCGAGCAAGGTCAAAGTGAAGGCACCGGATAGCGGCGGCCACAGCGGACTAAAGGACCCCGACCACCCTCCGACAGAGTCCTGGAGTACGCCAGGCGCAGGTGGCACCAGAGGACCCAAGTTGCTTCCACCCTAGCCCGCCCTTGCTCCCGCGCTTGGCCTGGGTCGCGTGGTCCCCGCCGCACGTGATGAAACCAGCGTGGCCCCGCTGGGCCTGGACAAGTGAACCGAGCCTGCGGCGTCGTTGCCTGACTTATCCCCCAGCCCTCCGTGCTCGGTCCGCGCTACAAGCAGGCCCGCGAGCACCGGGGCGCCGTGCGCGCCGAGGCCGCGTACCTGCGGGGCGGCGGCAGGAGAGCACGAGGCGAGGCAGGCCGTCTGCGGCGAGTGAGGGACCGAGCACTGGGCGCGCACCGCAATGAGCCCGAGTCCCCTCCCTCCCCGGCCCCGCCCCGCGGCCCCGCGTGCGCGCGCGCGCACGGCTCTCTCCCACGGCCCTGGCCCTGTAATCTGCATGCGGCGCGCGCGGCCCCGCCCTCCGTACTTGAGCGGCCTCAGCTCCTCGGCCTCTGCCCTCTCTCGCCGCCGTACGCTGGTTCCTGGGCCGCGCTCGGTTCTAGAACCTTCCGGAAGGCCCCGCGCTTTCCGTGGGCGAAAGGTCAAGTGGCGTCATTTCCGGGAGGGGGGCTCGTTCTTTCACCTCGGCGGGCCGGCCTGGAAAAGCCTAGAAAGTGCTCCCCTTTTCTTCCGCCTCCGGCTGCCCGCATCGGCCCCCTGCGCGAAGCACTCGCCACCAATCGGCGCGCGCGCTGGCGTGGCCGCCCCCTCTCACGCTCAGGGGCTGAAGTGCGCCTGCGCGCTGCGCGGCCTTTTCACGTGTCCGGAGCCGGCCCACAGGACTCTCCTTGCAGCAGCGGCCCAAGTGCAGAGTCCGGAGCTGCGGCGGCGCAAGTCATGGTGAGTGTCTCGTGGCGGGCAGGCCTGCGGGTCCAGTTCGGCCTGCGGCCCACGGCGAGCCCGTGTGCGCGTTGGGACTAGCAGGACAGGGGTCCACTCAGTGTCCGCCCATGGCTCTGCAGAAGCGAGGCCTGTCCGACCATTTCTCCGCCACGGCTCTTCTGCAAGCACGTGCGCGGCAGGCACGTTTGGGGCAGGGGGCGGGAACCCGGATGCACACTCAGAAGCCCACCTGCCCTGGCAGGGCTTGGGTGGCTATGTCCTATGTTGGAGAAAGAGTACGATCCAAGTCTATAAAGTGACACCACTCCTCCGTTACTCGACTTAAGAAAAACAAATGTAGAGAAAGAAAATGTTTGACCTTGGACTAGACCAAGGTTGCGATTACTGATAAGCAATGAAGACCCCCCACACACACCAGACGGGGAAATGAAACTCAGTGTGTCCTATGTAGAGTGGACCATTGCAGAGTATATTCCAAAGCTACACTTTAATTTTCTTGTCATTTTGAAACGCTTTGACCTGTTGAGAGTTAAGGCTTGCAGTGGTATTAACTGTTCGTGCTCTGACACTCGGATCTTAATTGCAGTCTGTTTGAACACATTTCTCTCCACAGGCTGGACAGGCTTTTAGGAAGTTTCTTCCGCTCCTTGACAGAGTGTTGGTGGAAAGGAGTGCCGCCGAAACTGTAACCAAGGGAGGCATTATGCTTCCAGAAAAGTCTCAAGGAAAAGTATTGCATGGAACGGTCGTGGCTGTGGGGTCAGGCGGGAAAGGAAAGGTAAACGGGAGCCCCTGGGTTGGAGCTGAATTTTATGTGTGATGTGGAAGGAGAGAAATTCCTTTGTTATTTAAAAAATTAATTAAAATGGAAGTAATTTCAAGTCAAATTACAATTCACAAAGAACGTCGCATTCGGGGAAATTGTACGTTGTAGAATTATTTTCTATTTCTAAGGCATGGCAAGGGACTGTAAAAAGGCAAAAGGTATTTGTGTGACTGTATGTGCACATGTCTGTATGCTGTGTAGCGGGGGCATCTCCACCTTACTCCTTTGGGGTAAAGTGTTGAACTAATCTGGTTTCTGGCTCTCAGCATATTGGGGGTTAAAGCCTTTTTGCTCAAGTGTTAGGATCCTAATTTGGGTTCCCCTACTTTCATAGCAAGACTATCTACCCACTGAACTAACTCTGCAGTGCCCCACACTCTAGAGCTTGAAAAGTGCCTGCCTTGAGAGTGGCTCATGCCTCTGGCCCAGGTTCTGTGGAGGCCAAGGATTGTAGAGCCTGCTAGGCCGTCGGGAGGTGCAAGATGAGACCATGTCTCAAAAAAGGAAAACAAAACCTCACACAATGAAATACCTATGTAGATAAATAGACAAAAGATCATGCAAGTAGATAAGCCCTGGGCCTTTTCAGAATTGAGGGAGGTATTTATTTAATAAGGCACAAAAGTAATTCTAGCACAGGTTGGGGGAGGGTATAGTGCTGGAGTAGGAGGATCCAGAATTGATGACCAGTCAATTTTTATATAGACCCTATCTTCCCCCTCCCTTCCCCAAAAAGGAAGGGTGAAGTGGTAGTGCCGGTCGGGGAGCCTGGCTGATGGCTTAGCCCAGACACTGAAACTGTTTTAATCTCATGCCGTTAAGTTTTAGGTGGCATGCTTGAGACTGGAGGGGGACTACTCTGGGTGTTCTTCACTTAGACTAAACCACTAGGGTACAGGGGCAGTGGACATTCTGCTTCCATCTCTGGCCAAGTCTGTTTTGATAACAAGGTCATTGAGTCAATAAATATATATTAAACGGAGAAAAGTAATACTGAATTTTTGTTTGTTGAAAGAAATCATACATGATCATTTACCGTTTGGTGGTACAGGCTGCTTTATTTCGCTTGGAATACAGGGTGTGTTAATATTTAACAGTAAAGTTAGCCAGCCTTAGCTGTCCACTGAAATGCAGTTTTAGTGAAAGTGTCTCTTTTGTATTATAACTACAGCGGGTGCTTATTTATGGGGATCTGTATTTAATGTAAATTATATTGCTTAACCACTAATTTGGTACCTAACAACATACTGGTTTGAGCACATTTCATTAATTTAGTTATTTAAAAGTTACAGAGTTTAATGTGATTGGTTAATGCCTATAATTAACACAAACCTGAGGCAGGAGGCTCCTGGTGTCCATACTGAGACAAAAGCATCACTGTGTATCTAGTGAACAGGACAGACAGACTGCTAACAAGAGACTTGTTTTCTTCAGGGTGGAGAGATTCAGCCTGTCAGTGTGAAAGTTGGTGATAAGGTTCTTCTCCCAGAATATGGAGGCACCAAAGTAGTTCTAGACGACAAGGTAAGTAAAGCTAATAACTTAAAAATAAGTTTTATATTTGCTATTACTATCTTAACCAATGGTCTCTTTCTTCACAGGATTATTTCTTATTTAGAGATAGTGACATTCTTGGAAAGTATGTCGACTGAAATCACTGTTGAGATGGTGCCACATGAAGCTGCCCATTCCACTGACGTTCTGAACTATTTCATCATGTAAATAATTTCCATGCCTCCCTTTTATAATAAACAGATGATGCCTAAACTGACCACCATTGTCTCTGAAATTTAGTTTCATTGTACTGTTACAAACATTTCCAAATAAAATGATGTAAGTGAGTGGACAGTCTTCAGTAATTTAAGGTGTTTTTTCCCAAGTAAGCTGAACAGTTAAGAGTTCTGAGAAAAGGATTTTCTAGGTAAATGAATTTCAGGATGAATTTGGTATTATTACATAGATGAATGATATAAACCGTGGCGACTTAGGTACGTCTTATTTTACATTCTATTTGTGTTATAAACTGCTGGCTAAAAGTGAATTGCAGAGGAAAGAGTTTATCTCAGGCAAAGACCGTGAGGGCTGTCACAGCTTGCTCCCCTTCTCAGGCTGCTTTCTTACACAACCCACTGCCACCTGCTCGGGCGGCATGGCCCCGAGAGGCTTAAGATTCTGTACCATCGCCAGGCAGTGGCGGCGCACACCTTTAATCCCAGCACTTGGGAGGCAAAGGCAGGCGGATCTCTGAGTGAGTTCTAGGAGAGCCAGGGCTACACAGAGAAACCCTGTCTTTAAAAAAAAAAAAAAAAAAAAAAGATTTCGTTGTTCCTATGGACCAATCTAATGAAGGCATTTTCTTGGTTGCCATTTAATATGAAGTTTACCCTTCCTGGGTAACCCAAGGTTGTGCAAAGTTGGCAAAAAACAAAACAAAAACAAAAAAACCCAACCTGGACAAAGTAAAGCTAGCAGCATTGTAAAACAAGTATAAGAAGCATGTGCTGCGATTCCTCTGGTTACAGAGATGGGGGATCCTTAACCTTTATTGTTTTGTATTGGAAAATTTTATTTCCTGAGCATGTCACAATTTCCAAATCATACACCAAGATTTGTTTGAAAAACATAAGCACGGACCGGACAAAGATGACGCATGCCTTTAATCCCAGCACTCAGAGGAGGCAGAAAGGTCTGTGAATGCAAAGCCAGCTTGATCTACACTGCAAGGTCTAGGATAGCCAAGGCTACACAGGAAAGAAAACCTTATCTCTGGGGTTGGTGGGTGGGAAGGAAGCCAGAGATTGCTCCCAGAGAACCCAGAACCCAGATTTGGCTTGCAGAACCTAGATGGTAGCCCACTCCAGGGCCTTCAAGCCCTTCCTGTGTGTGTGTGGTGCACTAACAAGCAACATTCGTGAATCAATCTAAGATCCAGTTCCAGGTAATTACAAAATACTGGGGTTTTGTGGTTAGCAGCACTCCCCAAAAATGTTTTCTTGTTCCCAGGATCTTACAGGGCCTCTTGCATGCTAGAGAAGCATTCTACCACTGAGATAAACCTCTAGCATTCTATAACTTGAATGCAGTTAATTTCAGAACAAGAGGGCATAAATCATGACTCTTGTGTGTCCTTCAATATGTATGTGGATGTTTACATGTTTAGTGCTTTCGATATGCCAAGGCATAATCAAATTTAAATATAAACTATGAAGTTCTTAGAATTCCAAGTGGGTCTTAAGTATTTATACTCTGCCTCAGACATAGCTACCAATGTACTTGGAAATTAATCTTAGCTCAGTCCTAGCTGGCCTGGTACTTGTGTTTAGACCAGGTGGGACTAAAGATCTGTTTATGTATTCTGAGTTCTAGTTCAAAGATGTGTGTGATTATGTCTAGCTTCCTTTGTTTTCCCAGTCAGACTTTCTTCTCCTAAGTTAGACAGAAGGTAAGCAGCTGATCTGAAACACCAGTCCACATTCTCAGTGCTGTGTTGTTTCAGACAGTGGTTCACTGTGTAGACCAGATAGAGGCCTCAGCCTCCTTGGGTACCCGGCTCAACCTGAATTCCTTAGGACAAAGTTCATTCCTATATATTCTTATATATCTAATATTACCAATATAATCTCATAAAATTATTTAAGACTGATACTAGTCGCTGGGCAGTGGTGGCACACGCCTTTAATCCCAGCACTTGGGGAGGCAGAGGCAGGCAGATTTCTGAGTTCGAGGCCAGCCTGGTCTACCGAGTTCCAGGACAGCCAGGGCTACACAGAAACCCTGTTTCAAAAACAAAACAAACAAACAAACAAACAAAAGAATTATACTAGTCAATACTAGTCAAGAATCCAGGAGGCCCAAAGCTTTTAGTAGGTGTGTTTGGGGCCTTGAAATTTTAAGTATACCAAGTATACTTAGGAATGGAATCCAAACTTTAGAACCTTAAAACATTTACTTAGAAGTGACGGCACTGGGAAGTAGGGAAGCATTGATCTAGGCTGGACTCCCGATTTCTGTAGTCAGTAGTCACCACCTTAAGAAAATCATCTAATTTGGGTTTTTCACTGTAAGCTTTTTTCTTTTGGTTTGTCACTGGCTTTTGTGTATGTACAGGTTTGGGCCAGAAGAGGACAATTGGGTATTGAGATCATGCAAGGTCTCACTGAACCTGGAGCTAGATTGAAGGCCAGCTAACCCTAGCAGTCCTATCTGCCCCCACAGTGGGCGGCCTGGGTTCCAGATGTACATGTCATGCCCAGCTTTTCTGTGTGAGTGCTTGGGGTTTAAGTGCAGGTCTTCATGATTACAAGGCAAGCAGTCCCCAGCTCCTGTTTTGTTTTGGAACTTTTTAAAAATTCTGTAGCCCAGGTTTGCTCAAACTCAGCAGCTCTTCTGCTTCTGCCTCCAAAGTGCTAGAATTGCACCAGGTGTGATTCCCCTCCTCACTCTGCCACTGACCTACATCCACAGACGCAGCTATGTTTTTGAGACAAGTCTCATGTAACCCCCAAATGGCTTCAAACTTCACATGTAAATTGAAGATGACATTCAACTTCCAATTTTCCCACACCCACTCCCAAGTGCTGAGATGATAGGTATGTGCAACTAACTGCTTCCTCTTCTATGGTCTGGATCAAGCCCTGGGCTTGGTCCATCTCAAGTAGGTCCTCAGCTGACTGAGCTCTAACCCTAACCCTTTGAGACTGTCCATTGGCACTCAGGCTGGTCTTGAACTCCTTACCCTCCTCCCTCTGCCTCCCAAGTGCTGGAATTGCATGCTTGCACCACCATTCCTGGCTCTAGAAACTTTAATTTGTTTTATTTTCAAGTTCTCATGCAAAAATGCCCAGTTTGGCCTTCAGCTTGTCATCCTGCCTCGTTCTCTGAGTGACTGAGATTACAGGAATGTGCCATAGTGCTTGACTGTCGCAGGGTTTTTATCATCTTCTGTACTTGGTGTATGTTTGTGCCATGGTGCACACGTGGAGGTCAGAGAACAACCTCAGAGAGTCGAGTCGCCTACCAAGTGGGTCCTGGGGATTGAACTCTGATTGCGCAGCTTGATAGTGAGGGATTTACCCGCTGAGCCACTCACCAGTCGCTATTGGTGCTTTACGCTGTCTTATTTAGGTCAAACTTTATGCATCAGTAGATAATACTTTCTGAGAGGGAGGATGTGATCAGAAGAGACAAGTTACAACAGAATACAGTAATACCATTTCTCAGTAGGTCACCTAATATCGCGTATTATGGCATGTTTTTAGATTGTTTTTTGTTTTTTGTTTTTTTTATTTTTTTGGTTTTTCGAGACAGGGTTTCTCTGTGTAGCCCTGGCTGTCCTGGAACTCACTCTGTAGACCAGGCTGGCCTCAAACTCAGAAATCCGCCTGTCTCTGCCTCCCAAGTGCTGGGATTAAAGGCGTGCGCCACCATGCCCGGCTGTTTTTAGATTGTTTTAGACAGTCTTTATCATGAAGCCTGGGTGCACATTATGCAGACCTTTCATTTGTAGAATGTGAGATCCACATGCCTCTGCCTCCCAAGTGGTGGAATTAGAAGCTTTCACTACACACCAGGCCCTTTTTTATGGTAGTTTCATAATACAGCGTCTGTGTTCCTCTCATTTTTTATGACATAAAACAGTGATTGGGATGTATTTAAAAGTGGTTTTAGGGACGGGAGAGATGGTTTAATGGTTAAGAGTACTTGCTAATTTTGCAGAGGACCTAGATTCAGGTTGTTAGCATTGCTTCAGGCTCTGCCCCACAGTTACCTAGCAACAGCCAGGTATGGCTTTCTATAAAAGGGGCTGTTCACCCCCTCAGTCTCTTACTCTTTACCCTCCTCTGCCCCTTCTCTCTCTGATCCCTTTCTCACTCTCTACTCCCTACTTGTTCCTGGCTTGCCCCCCTCCCTCCCCCCCTCCCTCCCTCCCCCCACCCATCTCCCTCTTCCTCCCTCTCCCTGTCTCAGTCTCTACTCCCTTCTCAACTCCCTTTCTCATGCCCAAAATAAATGCTATATACTAAACCTACCATATGGCTTATCCCTTAGGGGGAAGGGATGCCTCATCATGGACCCACAGAGGCACCCCCTTCTACCTCACTAAACCATGCCTCTATTAAACATATCCTTGGCTCTTTCTTTCTTATAAAACACAACATGGTCCTCTGTGAATCATCCATGTGTAGCTTATAATTATTCTTACCTCCAGTTTAAGGGGATCTGATATTTTAGCCACCTCAGACACAGTGCACACATGTACACACATATACAGTGCATAAACATACATGCAGGTAAAACACTCATAAAATCCAAAACAGTTTTAACCTAGGCCTAGTGGCACAGACATAATCCCAGGCATTTGGGAGGTTGAAGCAGGAGGGTCACAAATTGAAGGCCTACCAGGGCAGCTTAGATACCATCTCAATATAAAAAGAGGACTGGGGATATAGCTTAGTATATGGAAGGCTCCAGGTTCAACTTAGTAATATAAAATAAAGGGGCTGAAGAGATGGCTCAGCAGTTAAGAGCACTGATTGTTCTTCCAGAGGTCCTGCGTTCAGTTCCCAGCAACCACATGGTGGCTCACAACCATCTGTAATGAGGTCTGATGCACTCTTCTAGTGTGTGTCTGAAGACGGCTACAGTGTACTCATAAGAATAAATAAATCTTAGAAGATTTTTTTAAAAGGAGATGAAAATGACTAAGGGAGCTGGCAGATGATCTACCTGCTAACACCTGATCCCCTTACAGAGGACACAGGTCCAGTTCCCTCCCAGCACATGACTGCTCACAACCAGCTCTGGTTTTGGGGGACCCAGACCTTTCTTCTGACCCGCAGGAACCAGGCATGGTATACACATGCATGTAGGCAAAACACTCATACATAAAATAGAAAAATCTATTTACAAAAAAAAAAAAAAGGCAGGCATAGTGGCTCCTGCATCTAATTCCAGAATTTAGGGCCTAGCAGGAGGACTGCTGCAAATTAAAGAAGCTGCACCACATGATGAGTTGCCAGCAAGGGTGGGCTGCAGTGTGAAGCCCTTTGGCAGGGTCTCACCATGTAACATGGACTAGCCTGGAGCTTGCCATGTAGACCAGGCAGACCTCGAAGTTACAAAGATCTATCTGCTCCTCTTCCCTCAGTATTGGCATTAAAGGTATGCACTACCACGCCAGTTCTATGTAAGAAAAGACTTTAAAGTGCTGTAATAGTCTCTTAAAGGCTGACGCTCACGTAATATCTATGTGTCTTGCCAAAATATATGTGCCTGGTGCCCTAAAAGGCAAGAGGAAGGACTCGGATCCCCTGAGACTGGAGTAACAGACAGTTATGAGGTGCCATATGGGTGCTGGGAGTCAAATGTGGGTCCTTTGGAAAAGTAGCCAGTGCTCTTAACCACTGTACTGACTGGTTTTGTGTGCCAACATGACACAGGCTGGAGTTATCACAGAGAAAGGAGCTTCAGTTGGGGAAGTGCCTCCATGAGATCCAGCTGTGGGGCATTTTCTCTATTACTGATCAAGTGGAGAAGGGCCCCTTGTGGGTGGTGCCATCCCTGGGCTGGTAGTCTTGGGTTCTATAAGAGAGCAGGCTGAGCAAGCCAAGGGAGCAAGCCAGTAAGGAACATCCCTCCATGACCTCTGCATCAGCTCCTGCTTCCTGACCTGCTTGAGTTCCAGTCCTGACTTCCTTTGGTGATGAACAGCAGTGTGGAAGTGTAAGCTGAATAAACCCTTTCCTGCCCAATTTGCTTCTTGGCCATGATGTTTGTACAGGAATGGAAACCCTGACTAAGACAACCACTAAGCCAGATCTCCAGCTCTTCTTCCTCCGTTTTGTTTGAGTGACACGGTTTTGTAGCCCTGGCCTTTCTGGCTAGACATGAACGTGGACGATCCTCCTGCCTCTACCTCCAAAGTGCTGGCTTTCTAGGCAAAGGCCTCTACATCCAGCTTCCAAATCATACCTTAAATAAAACTAAAAATACTTCATAAAATCCTCAAAGCTGCTTTTTCTTTATTTGGTGTGTGTGTGTGTGTGTGTGTGTGTGTGTGTGTGTGTGTGTGGTTGAGAAGGTCTCTTGTAGCACAGATTGGTCTCACACTAAGCAGCAGTGAGCAGTAACTGGCCTTAAAACCTGATCCTCCCACCACCACCTCCCAAGTTCTACCACACCCAGATAAAGCTTCATTCTTTGTGATATTTAAATTTAGATTCAGCTGTAAAAAGATAGAGGAATTGGATCCATTCCCTTATTGTTTGTTCATTCTTTCCTGGTGCAAAGGATTGAATCTGGGCCTTTACCACGAAACTACATCTCCAAATTTCCCCATATTTAACAGGAAAGTAAGCCCAGGTATCATAATGGTGTATGCCCGCAACCCCAGCTCTTTGGCGACTGAGGCAAAAGGATCAGGAGTTTGAGGCCAGTATGGCCTATACAAGATGACCCTGACTTGAACCTCAAAACAACAATAAACATTTCATGCAAAATACAAGGTCAGGTAAAGTAGCTTACCTCCAAGCCTGATCACCCAAGGATCCACACAGGGAAAAAGAGAGACCTAACTCCCTCAAGTTGTCCTCTGCTCTCCACAGTGCAATATGGTACATAACATGTCTACACATATACAGGCATTAAATGAAAACCTTTAAAATTTGTCTCACGGTTTCTATTGCTGCAATGAAATACCATAACCAAAAGGCAAGTTGGAGAGAAAAGTATTTATTTAGCTTACATGTCCATGTCACTGTTCTTCATCAAAGGAAGTCAGGATAGAGCTCATGCAGGGCAGGGGTTACTGTAGAGTCCATGAAGGGTGTCTTAGGGTTTTATTACTGTGAAGAGACACTGACCAAAACAACTCTTTTCGAGACAGGATTTCTCTGTGTATCCCTGGCTGTCCTGGAACTCACTCTGTAGACCAGGCTGGCCTCGAACTCAGAAATCCACCTGCCTCTGTCTCCCAAGTGCTGGGATTACAGGCGTGCGCCACCACCACCTGGCCACCAAGACAACTCTTAGAAACAAAAACATTTAATCGGGGCTGGTTTACAGTTTCAGAAGTTCAGTCCATTACCAGCAATGGTGGGGAGCAGGCAGACATGGTGCTGGAGGAGCTTTTTTTTTTCCATGAATTTATTCACTTTACATCCCGATCCCAGGCCCCAAAATCTTAGTCCCCCCTACACATACTCCTCTCCCCATCCCCTCTCTTCTCCTCTGATAAGGGAAAGTCCCCTGTCCCCAGTACCAACCCACCCTGGCACATCCTCTCCCACAGAGGCCAGACAAGGCAGAGAACAGGATCCACAGGCGAGCACCACAGTCAGGGACAGCCCCACCCCAGCTGTCTAGGGACCCACAAAAAGACCAACCTGCACATCTACATCTATTTTAGGGTTGGGGGTAGGTCCAGCCTATGCATGCTCCTGTTTGGTGTTTCCCTGGGAGCCCCCAAGGGCCCAAGTTAGTTGTTTCCGTTGATCTTCCTGTGGGGTCTGTACCCCCTCCTGGTCTTTCAGTCCTTTCCCACCTCTTCCACAAGACTCCTTGAGCTCTGTGTAAGGTTTGGCTGTGGGTCTCTGCATCTGTTTCAGTCAGCTGCTAGGGGGAGTCTCAGAGGGCAGTTATGCTAGGCTCCTGTCTGCAAGCATATCAGAGTATGATTAATAGTGTCAGGGATTCATTCTTGCCCATGGACCTCAATCTGAGCCAGTAATTACTTGACTGTTCCCTCTGTTTCTGCTCCATCTTTGTCCCTGCACTTCTTGTAGGCAGGACATGTTTGGGTGAAAGGTTTTATGGGTGGGTTGGTGTCCGTATCCCTCCACTGGGTGTCCTATCTGACTGCAGAAGGTGGCCACTTCAGGCCCCATGTCCCTACTGCTAGGAGTCTCAGCTAGAGTCACTCTGTAGACTCCCTGGAGTCTCAGCTACCCCATGTCTCTGCCACATCCTGGAGATGCTCCCCCACCCCACCTTGTGCCTCTTTCTGTTCACTTTCCTGGCCTTCTCTCCCTGGCTCTCCCTATCCCACCCCCCATTCCCCCTCCCATCCTCCCTCCCACCCAGTTCCCTCCTTCTATCCAACTTAAATGACTATTTTATTTCCCCATCTGAGTAAGATTCAAGCATCCTTCCTTGAACCCTCCTTGTTATTTAGCTTTCGTGGGGGTTTGTGGATTGTAGTGTGGGTATCCAGTGCTTACCCCACACTTAAGGCTAATAGCCACTTAGAAGTATATACCGGCCGGGCGGTGGTGGCGCACGCCTGTAATCCCAGCATTTGGGAGGCAGAGGCAGGCGGATTTCTGAGTTCGAGGCCAGCCTGGTCTGCAGAGTGAGTTCCAGGACAGCCAGGGCTACACAGAGAAACCCTGTCTCGAAAAAAAAAAAAAAAAAAGAAGTATATACCATGCATGTCCTTTGGGGTTTGGGTTACCTCACTCAGGGATAATCTTTTGTAGTTCTATCCAGGGATAGAGTAGGGATAAAGTTTTGTAGTTTGAATTGCCTGCAAAAGTCATGATATCCTTGCTTTTAATAGCTAAGTGATATTCAATTGTGTAAATGAACCACATTCTCTTCATCCATTCTTCTGTTGAGGAACATCTGGGTTGTTTTCGGTTTCTGGCTATTACAAATAAAGCTGCTATGAGTATATCTGAGAAAGTGTCCTTGTGGGGTGATGGAACACCTTTTGGGTATATGTGCAGGAGTGGTATAGCTACATCTTGAGGTAGAGCTATTTCTAAGCTTTCTGAGAAACCATCAAATTGATTTCCAGAGTGGTTGTGCAAGTTTGCAATCCCACCAGCAATGGAGGAGCATTCCCCTTGTGCCACATCCTAGATAGCATGTGCTGTTTTTGCATTTGTTGAGTTTTTGATCTTTGGCATTGTAATTGGTGTAAGGTAGACGCTCAGGATCATTTTGAGTTGCATTCCCTGATAACTAAGGATATTATTGAACATTTCTTTAAGTGTTTCTAGGCTATTAGAGATTCCTCTGTTTAGAATTCTCTGTTTTTCTCTGTACCCCATATATATATTTGGTTTTTCGAGACAGGATTTCCCTGTATAGCCCTGGCTGTCCTGGAACTCACTCTGTAGACCAGGCTGGCCTCGAACTCAGAGATCCGCCTGCCTCTGCCTCCCAAGTGCTGGGATTAAAGGCGTGAGCCACCACCACCCGGCTTTTGTACCCCATATTTTAATTGGGTTATTTGGTTTGTTAGTGTCTAACTTCTTGAGTTCTTGATATATGTTGGATATCAGCCCTCTGTCAGATGTATGGTTGGTGAAAATCTTTTCCCAATCTATAGATTGCCATTTTGTCCTATTGACAGTGTCATTTCCCTTACAGAAGTTTTTCAGCTTCATGAGGTCCCATTTATTAATTGTTGATCTTAGTGCCTGAGTTATTTGTGCTCTGTTCAGGAAATTGTCCCATGTGCCTGTTATAACAAGATATTTAATATTATTCGTAGCTATTGTGAAGGGTATTGTTTCCCAGATTTATTTTTTAGCCCATTTATTCATTTGTACAAAACAGGACTACTGTTTTGTTTTTTAATTTTTATTTTTTTATTTTTTATTTAATTTGGTTTTGCTAGACATGGTTTCTCTGTATAGCTCTGGCTGTCCTGGAACTCACTCTGTAGACCAGGCTGGCCTTGAACTCAGAAATCTGCCTGCCTCTGCCTCCTAAGTGCTGGGATTAAAGGCATGTGCCACCACTGCCCAGCGACTGATTTTTTTTTTTTGAGTTAATTTTGTATATAGCTACTTTTCTGAAAGTGTTTATCAATTATAGGAGTTCTCTGGTAGAGTTTTGGGGTTACTTATACTTACTATCATATCTGCAAATAGTGATACTTTGTTTTTTTCCTTTCCATTTTGTAATCCCTTGATCTCCTTTAGCTGTCCTACTTCTCTAGGTAGAACTTTAAGTGCTATATTGAAGAGATATGGGGAGAGTAGACAGCCTTGTCTTGTCCCTGATTTTAGTGGAATTACTTTAAGTTTTTATCCATTTAATTTGACATTGGCTATTGGCTTGTTGTATATTACTTTTATTGTGTTTAGGTAAATGCCTTGTATTCCTGATCTCTCCAAGACTTTTAACATGAAGGGGTGTTGGATCTTGTCAGAGGCTTTTTCAGCATCTAATAAGATGATCACATGGATGAGATTTCCATGCCCAATTCCCTGCTGACTGGGACTTCCCCGACCCCCACCCCAGCAATGAGACCTGCCCCATCCCCTCTGCTCCATCTTCTAGTCCACAACTCTACCTGCAATCCCAGAGGCCTGCAGCCTACCGGTGACTACCAGGTGAGACTCCTACCCCAATTCCCTGCCTGCCTGTGGCCCCTCTGGGCAAACAGCAATGGCAACTTTTACTCTGTGCCCTCCATTCCCTGGGCAACAGCTCTGCCCGAATCCCTGGAATCCTGCTGCCACCTGGAACAATCAAATGCGATCCCCACACTCTAATCCCCTACCTCGTGGGTCCAATGGCCCCGAGGTCTGACCCATCCTCTCTGCTCCATCTGGTCAACCCCTCTGCCTGTAACCACAGAGGTCTGCAACCATCAGGGACCACCACTAGCTCTGCCTGCATCCCAGGAAGCCTGCTGCCATTGGTGACTAACTGTCCTGCCAACACCAGGGACAACCAGAGGGCCAAAGGCCAGGACAATATGGCATCCCATATTCTTCTCCAGCAAGCCCTGGATATCCTAACACACCCAAAGCTCAAGCTCAAGAAAATGACCTTAAATCTACTAAAGATGATAGAAGCCTTTAAAGAGAAAAACAAATAAATTCCTTAAAGAAATATAGGAAAATATAACCAAATATTGTATTTTCAACAAATAGATAGAGGCCTCTAAAGAGGAAACAAATAGATAATAAGAAATCCAGGGTCGGGTAGTGGTGGCACACGCCTTTAATCCCAACACTTGAGAGGCAGAGGCAGGTGAATTTCTGAGTTTGAGGCCAGCCTGGTCTACAGAGTGAGTTCCAGGACAGCCTGGGATACACAGAGAAACCCTGTCTGGAAAAAACAAAAAAGCAAAACAAAAAAAAAAAAAACCAAAAAAACAAAAGAAATCCAGGAAATACAACCAAACAGGTTCTCTCTATGGACTCTGGACAAATGAAGCTCAACTTTGCAATGTAAGGCAGAGCAATATATGATTGTCCTTATCAAAGAATCCTTCATCACGTGTCCTTCCACACGCTTGCTTTAGCAGCACATTCTTTCTTCTGTGAATGCTTCAGCTAGAGTCTGTCATGAGTCTGCCTTAGTCTTTCACCTGTGTCCGCTTCAATGAACTGTTCCTTTATGTGTTTGCCGTAACAAAACACCGTCTAACACAACTGACTCTCCAAAGAAACCTTAAGTTTCCACTTCAAGCCATCATCAGAGGGGTTTCACTTGAATTGGAAGAGGGAGGGAGGGAGGGAGGGAAGAAGGAAGAGGAAGTAAGAAGGAAGGAACGAAAGGGGAAAACGAGCTTCCGGCCGTGGCAGTAACGTGCTGCCCTGCCTGTTGACCTGAGATGGCCTGTGCACATCTGTCTATAAGACCTGGGACCTGAGGACCTTAAAGGATGTGTCATACTACAGTCGACACTACAGGCACTTTACTTCAGTTTCAGTGTGTTTTTATACATGAGTGTAACAGGGAAAGCAATGATCCAAGGAAGGTCAACCCTCAATCAGGTTGTTCAATATTGGCCGTGCTCATCTGATGACCTATACAATTGGAAGTCTCAGCATCCCCCTTTCTCAGATAATTCCAAGGGCTTAATTAATCTCTTCGGGACTGTCCTGTTTACCCATCAGCCCACCTGAGATGACACAGAACAGCTCATGAGGGTCTTCTTCACCAACTGAGGAGAGAGATGGGATCTTCAATGAAGCCTGAAAGAATGTGCCCTCTGACACGGGGGCTGCCTCAGGAGACCCAGAAGTCACTGACAAAGGAGTCCCTCTAACCCGACCTGGCTGGAACTTTAATTCAGACAAAGGTAAGGAACACCTTAAAGTCTACTGCCAGGCTCTGTTGGTAGGTCTCAAGGCAGCTAGCTGCCTGTTGGCCCACAAATTTGACCAAGGTATGTGAGGTTAGACAGGGATCAGATGAGTTGCCTGCTGCCTTTCTAGAGTGGCTCATGGAGGCATTCCGCCAATATATACCCTATGACCCCAGTGTCAAGGAGTTCAAAGCTACTGTGACTATGGCTTTTATAGACCAGGCTAGTAGAGACAACAGAAAAAAGCTTCAGATACTAGGCGGACTGTAGGATAAGTCACTGAGGGATTTAGTGTAGGTAGAAAGTCTACCATAGCAGGGAGACAGGAGGAGCGGAGAAAGAGAAAGGAAGATGAAAGGAAGATGAAAAAAAGAAAAGCGACAGGAAAGGAATTTACAGGGAATCTTGGCCACAGTAGTTGAGGGAGCAGAGAAGAGAGAGACTTGCAGTGCGCATACTGCAAGAAGAGGAGCCACTGGGCCTGAGTGCCCTAACAAACAGACGCCAGGGGCGGGGAAATCCCAGGCCTCGGGAAAGTGCCTGGTGAAGGTGTTAGCCCTCGGGGAAGACAATGAGTAGGGAGGATGGAGTTCAGATGCCCTCCCCAAGCCCAGGGTAACCTTGAAAGAGGAAGGGAAACCCACCCAATTCCTGGTGGATAATGGGACCAACACTCAGTCCTCCTCCAAGCTGATGGGCCAGTGTCCAGCAAAGAATCGTGGGTCCAAGAGGCCACTGGGACTAAACAACAATCATGGACTCCCTAAAGAGTTGTGGACCTGGGCGTGGGCCAGGTATCCACTCGTTCATGGTCATCCCTGACGGTCCCTATCCTGTGCATAGGAGGGATTTGCTCTCCAAGATGGGGATTCAGATCCACTTCCTTTCTGAGAGCCCTCAATTGAGGGGGCCCACTGGAGAACCTGTCCTGGTCCTTACTATTATGCTGGAGTATGAATACAAATTGTTTGAGACCAAAACCCAAAAGACAGAAGATATTGCTTAGTGGCTGGAAAAGTATCCTCTTGCTTGGGCTGAAACGGCCGGGCTAGGATGTGTGTCTTCAGGAGTCCTGTGTATGTGGAGCTTAAAACCCAGGCTGGAAAATAAACCTCTTGCTTTTGCATCGATCTGCACCTCAGTGTCTCACTCAGGGGTGTCTTGACCTAGGGACTGACCTAGGGTCCGGGTCTTACAGTTTGAATTCATAAAAACATGATCAGAAAAACATGTAAACAAATGCCTGTATGCACATACTAAATACCAACAGAGCAGTTCTCAGAACTATCTCAATTAAACACAGTTGCCTGGTACATTATATCTGGGAAAGCACGAAAGCCAAGCAGAAGGCCAGATCCAGATCCAGATCCAGGGTACACTGAGGACAGCGCTCAGCACGGCCTTTCATCAGATTCCTTCTATAGCTGTGTTCCGACATCCAACAAGAATGAACAAGTCTCATAAATTGAATGCAAATATTTGTCACAGAAGGCATGAAATCATGTTCAAGAGCAGTCCAGGGAACAAAATACACTTCAGGTTAAAGGTCCTCTGCCTTTTTTTCTGGAGCCTCAATCACAGTTCCCTAAGGTATTGATCACCATTCACCATTCTCTGGGCTGCCTTCCAGCAATTCTCCCTGAAGTGACAGTCACAACTCTGTGATGGTTTGAATGCAAATGGCCCTAATAGCCGGGCGTGGTGGTGCACGCCTGTAATCTCCGCACTTGGGAGGCAGAGGCAGGCGGATTTCTGAGTTCGAGGCCAGCCTGGTCTACAGAGTGAGTTCCAGGACAGCCAGGACTACACAGAGAAACCCTGTCTCGAAAAACCAAAAAAAAAAAAAAAAAAAAAAAGAAAGAAAGAAAGAAAGAAAGAAAGAAAGAAAGAAAATGGCCCTAATAGGCTCTTAGGGGGCACTATTTGAAAAGATTAGGAGGTGTGGTCTTCTAGGAGGAAATGTGTCATGGTGTGTGTGTTGGGGGCAGGGGTGGGGCCAGGGGAGGGGGAGGGTGGTCATCGAGTTCTCAGAAGCCTAAGCTGGGCAGTGGCTCTCTATCTCTCCAGCCTGTGGATCTGGATGTAACACTCTCAGCTATCATGTCTGCCTGTGTGCTGCCGTGCTCCCCCCATGAGGATAATGCACTAAACCTTTAAAACTGTAAGCAAGCCCCAATAAATGTTTTACAAGAGTTGCTGTGTTCATGGTGTTTCTCCACAGCAATAGAACACAGACTGAGACTAAGTCTAACCCTTTGATGCTGTGAGCATTTTGGTGTCTTTAAAAACCCAGTTAGGGGACTATGTTTTTGTTTTGATCTGAAGTGTGAGATATGGGGCTGCTTCAGATGGTCCACAGCAACTAATATTTGTCTCGTGCTTTGGCAGGGATATCATTCTGCCGCTGAAGATAGTTCACATTGGGAATTCTCGGGGCTCTGGAGAGGGTATATAAAGGCCAGAGCCCTGAGAGAGACTGCAGCTGTTCCCCCTGCTTCTGTCCCTGTTGCTGCTGTTGCTGCAGCTGGATTCTTATTTGTGGTTGCTGGTTGGAGATATCCTGGCAATGAAGATTAGACTTGCCCCTAGAAACCCAACACCCCTAATCCCCAGGAAGTAGTCTAAAAGATCTACTCCCATTTTCCCTCTAATCTTCTTTCTCTCTTACCTAGTGTTGGGGAATTGGAAGGGATTGGGGTGGAGAACAGTTGTAGATAGGGATATAAGAACACAATAAAGTAGACAAAAAGTATGCCTACACTCTGAAAGTATAAGTCCCAAATAAACTGTTTTCTATAGTTGCCTGGTCATGGTGTCTTATTACAGAAAAATAACTAAGAGACTGCTTATATTGGAACACATGGATCCCTGAGCAAGGTAAGAATTTGTCTGTGGGGCTGGAGAGATAAGCTGGTTATTAAAAGCACATACAGGGGCTGGAGAGATGGCTCAGTGGTTAAGAGCACCGACTGCTTTTCCTAAGGTCCTGAGTTCAAATCCCAGCAACCACATGGTGGCTCACAACCACCCATAAAGAGATCTGATACCCTCTTCTGGAGTGTCTGAAGACAGCTACAGTGTACTTTATTACATATAATAAATTAATCTTTAAAAAAATAAAATAAAATAAAAGCATATGCAGCTATTGTACAGGACCAGAGTTAAGTTCCCTGCACTCACATCAGTTGGCTTGAAACTACCTATAACTCCAGTTCTAGTGGGTATCCAATGCCTCTGGGCTTGAGGACTACCTGCACTCACATGCATGTGTATACAATACACACACACACACACACACACACACACACACACACACGTGTGTGTGTGTGTGTGTGTGTGTGTGTGTGTGTGTGTGTATATATAAAAAACAAAAGATCTGTGTTGTGTTTTATAAAAATAGAGAGAGATATGTTTGGTGGATGTGTAGTCAGGGTGTGGGGGAAGGGGGTGCCTCTTCAGGCCCATGCTGAGGCATCCCTTCCCCCCCTCCCTCCCCCCCCCCCCCCCCCCCCCCCCCCGAGGGACCAGCCACACAACGATGGTATAGTATAAAATAGAGTTTATTCAGGGCATGGGGAGGGGAGTTGAGAGGGTAGTAAAGGCAGAGAAAGGCAGAGAGAGCAGAGGAGTAGAGGCCGGCCATGAGCACATGGAGAGAGGGAGGAAGGGAATCGGGAGGGGGGGAGCAGGAGCAAGGGGACAGAGCAGGAGCAAGAAAGTCAGAGGCAGGAGGGGCAAGCGGCCCCTTTACAGTGAGTCAGGCCACCTGGTTATGGCCAGGTAACTGGGGTGGAGCCTAGACCGCAGGCCAACTGTCTGCTTCAGAACTTGAGCATTCTGCCCTTAGTATAGTATTCTCTGCACACTGGCATTTCTGTTCGTTTTAAGTCTTGTGTGCTTTAGCACTCATGTGGCTTAGATAGGAAGATCACTGCAAATCTGAGACCAAGTTGGGCTGTTAGAGTCCACGATTTGCTGAAGAATGATAACTCGGACTCAAATAGTATGTAAACACAAAGAGTGTTTTGCTCTGCAGAAATCCAGCATGTTGGGGTCTTCCATTACCAAGATAGAGAAACCCCAAAGTGAGTTCACAGGCCAGATTTAAAGCATATTAGGGGGATTCCTGGGAAGGGTAGGTGACCTCTATCTTAGTCTTGGCTCTGTCTCTAAGAATATTTCAGAACCATTGTTAGGGCAGGGGGAGTGGGGTGGGGGGTGGGGAGGGGGGCTGGAAACCTGCTGGGGGAGTCTAGAAACTGTTGCAGAGGGAGTCTGGAAACTACTGCTGACCATTGTCCTTGCCTCAGGTCAGGTGGCAGAGGGGCAGCTTCTGAAGGCAGGGTAGTTTCTGACTAGGTGCCTGAAGCCTGGGTTTGTTTTGTTTTGTTTGTTTTGTAGTAACCGACTTGCCTGGGTTTGCCTGGACTTGCCCAGTTCTTAGGTATAGACTCCTGACCTGCCAACTTGAAGCTTGTCAGAGTCAGCTTAGCCTTCTCGGGGCTACATATGGGTTCAAGGACAAGCCACAGCTGCATGGCTGTTGGGAAACCTTGCTGCCTAAGGCTGACATCTAGATTGTCTAGATGGATCCCTGAGCTTGGCGCAAAATGGAGGACTCCCTTTCCCAGCAGGGCTTCTCTTCTCTATGCTATCTAGAGACTTTAACCCCCACACTCTGCCTGAGGACTGTCATGCAATCCTGGGTGAAATTACAAGTTCAACTTCCAGGGCCGCCTCTCCATGCAAATGAGGTATCCCCTCCTCAAAACCCTAAACCCCACTCAGCCCATGAAACTTAACCTAAGAAGAACTCCATCCCAGTTTCCAAAATTTATATAGTCCTTGTTCACCCCAAATAAAGAGCACAATCTGTTTCATTGACCATCATCTAAGAAAGCTGTTCTCTAAAAGAACCATAACATGGAAGAGCTGTAAAACTAAAATCTTTGGAGACCTACCCCCCCACCATTCACTGCTGACCCACCTATTCTGGACTTCCATTCATCTTTTTCTCACCCTGTGTGCACAGTCCCGGACACCCCAAGGGAAGATACGGACCGCAGAACTCTACTCTGCTCCATCCTTCACCACCGGTGTGCAGCAGCATCTAGACATCCCAAAGGAAGAAGCTTAAAAGAAAGCCACACATAGTGTGACTCTACTTTAAACAACGCTGCCCCTCCTCCAAACAAACAAGCACAAACCAAACCAAGACTAAATAAAGTCTTGGAAGTAAGCTTCTATAGTTTATGGATCTTCACATTTCTCAGTGCTCAGCCCAATGCACTAGTCCTGAATGTGTCTGCTAATGAACCCATAGCTCCCTTAGTTTATGTAATTACATCCTAGATCGCTTTTGGTGTTTCTAGCATGTATTCAAAATGTGTTAAGTGACACATGAATATACTTGGATTTTAAAATTCCCCAAAGAACAAGCCAGATGTAGTATATCCTTGAAATGCTAGCTTGTTTGCACTCTCAGGCTAAGGGTCAGGAGGAACTAGGTAGAGATCCAGGCTAGCCTGGGCTACACAGCAATACCCTTTCTCAAAACAACATTTCTCCAAGTGAATTTTATATTGAATATTTACAGAATTACTTGTGATGCTTTAGAATTATATTGTGTGTTGTGTGTATTTCTCTTTTCTTTTGTTGAAAATAGATTCTTTTCTTATATAGTATATCCTGATTATAGTTTCCCCTACAACAGCTTGCTTCTTAGGTTCATTTGCTTGGACATTCTTTTTATTTTTAAAGATTTATTTATTGTTATATGTAAGTACACTGTAGCTGTCTTCAGACACCCCAGAAGAGGGTGTCAGATCTCATTACAGATGGTTGTGAGCCACCATGTGGTTTCTGGGGTTTGAACTCAGGACCTTTGGAAGAGCAGTCAGTGTTCTTTTTTTTTTTTTTTTTTTTTTTTTTTTTGGTTTTTCGAGACAGGGTTTCTCTGTGTAGCTCTGGCTGTCCTGGAACTCACTCCGTAGACCAGGCTGGCCTCGAACTCAGAAATCCGCCTGCCTCTGCCTCCCAAAGTGCTGGGATTAAAGGCGTGCGCCACCACGCCCAGCCTGCAGTCAGTGTTCTTAACTGCTGAGCCATCTCTCCAGCCCTGCTTGGAAATTCTTTTTCCAACTGCTTGCCATAAGATATTGATGTCTACCATTGATGTTAAGGTGTGTTTCTTGGATGCAATAGAAGGATTGATCCTGCTTTCACATCTATTCTGTTAGTCTGTGTCTTTTTATTGGGGAATTGAGATCATTGACCAATGAGTGTTGATTCCTGTTATTTCATTGTTGTAGTAGTTGGTGGTGATGGTAGTGGTGGTGATGCTGTGTGTGTGTGTGTCCTTTGATTTTTTGGGGGGTCTGGAATTTATGTTCTGTGATTCCATGAGTGTAGTTAACCTCCTTGGGTTGGAGTTTTATTTATATACCGTGTGTAGGATCAGTTTGTAGATAAATATTGTTTAAATTTAACTTTATCAAGCTGGGTGTGGTGATGCACGCATTGTAATACCAGCACTTGGGAGGCAGAGGCAGGCGGATTTCTGAGTTCGAGGCCAGCCTGGTCTACAGAGTGAGTTCCAGGACAGCCAGGGCTACACAGAGAAACCCTGTCTCGAAAAACCAAGAAAAAAAATTAACTTTATCATGAAATATCTTTTTTTCTCCATTCATGGTCTTTGAGAGTTTTGTTGGGTTTAGAAGTCTGTGCTGGCCGGGCGGCGGTGGTGGCGCACGCCTGTAATCCCAGCACTTGGGAGGCAGAGGCAGGCGGATTTCTGAGTTCGAGGCCAGCCTGGTCTACAGAGTGAGTTCCAGGACAGAGGGAACTACACAGAGAAACCCTGTCTCGAAAAACAAACAAACAAACCCCAAAAACCCAAAAAACAAAGAAGTCTGTGCTGGCATCTGTGGTCTTAGAGTCTGCAGTATATCTGTCCAAGTCCTTCAGGCTTTTCGAGTCTCCATTAAGAATAAGAAGTCAGGTAATTCTAATAAGTCTGCATTAGGATGTTACTTGGCTTTTCCCTTTGCAGCTGTTATCTTTTCTTTTTCTCTTCTCTTCTCTTCTCTTCGCTTCGCTTCTCTTCTCTTCTCTTCTCCTTCCTTCCTTCCTCCCTCCCTCCCTCCCTCCCTCTCTCTCTCTCTCTCTTCTCTCTCTCTCTCTCTCTCTCTTTCTTTCTTTCTCTCTTTCTTTCTTCCTTTCTTTCTTTCTTTTGAATGTTTGCTGTTTTGATCATTATGTGGCAAGTGGACTTTATTTTCTGGTCCAGTCAACTTGATATTCTGTATGCTTCTTATACCTTGATAGGCATTTCCTTCTTTAAATTAGAAATTTTTTCTTCTATGATTTTATTGAAAGTATTTGCCGGGCAGTGGCGGTGCATGCCTGTAATCCTAGCACTATGGGAGGCAGAGGCAGGCAGATTTCTGAGTTCGAGGCCAGCCTAGTCTACAGAGTGAGTTCCAGGACAGCCAGAGCTATACAGAGAAACCCTGTCTCGCAAAAAGCCAAATCCAAAAACCCAAAAACCAAACCAACCAACCAACCAAACAAATAAATAATAATAAAATAAAATAAACTATTTGCTGGGCCTTTGAGCTAGAATTCTTCTCTTTCCTCCACTCCAATTATTCTTACACTTGGCATTTTCATAGTATCCCACACTTCCTGGATTCTTTGAGTCAAGAGTTTTTCAGATTTAACATTTTTGACCCATCTATTAATTTCTTCTGTTGTGCCTTTAACACCTGAAAATTTTCTCTTCCAGGAAGATCTCTTATTCTGTTGGTGAAGCTTGCTTCTGAAGTTCCTGTTTGAATTCCTAAAATTTTCATTTCCATAATGTGTTTACTTTATTGATACTACTTTTTTTTTTGTCTTGAACAGTTTTATTCATTTCTTTCAACTGTTTGTGTTTTCTTAGTTCTAGTTAAGGGATTTCATTTCCTCCATTTTTTTTCCTGAATTTCATTTAGGGATTTATTTATTTCCTCTTTAAGGACCTCTATCATCTTCATGTAGTTGACTTTTTCTTGTGCTTTAGTTATATTGGAATATTCAGAGCATGCTGGGGTAGGATAGCTGGGCTCTAGTGGAGACATATTGCCCAGGATGTTTTGATTGTATTTTTATTCTGATGTCTAGGCATCTGGGTTTGGGATGATTATAGGTCTATCTAGATGTTGATTTCTAGATTTGTCTTTGTTTGGTGTATGTTTTGTTCCTTGGATTCTGTTTTCTCTCTGGGCTTTCAGAGAGAGTGGTGGCTATGTTACCTGTTTTCTGTCCTGCTTAGTTAGTGTGTTTACAGGGAATGCTTGCTGGTGTTGGAAGCTGGATACTGGGATGAGTTTGGGGAGAAGATCTTTGTGATTTCTAGGTGATGGGTTCAGAGAGGAAAGGAAAATCACAGCAGGTTCCTACTACAGAGCAGCTGATGGGACTTGGGGGATTGGGTCTCAGAAATTGCAGGAGAGATGTGGGTCTGCCTTCAGTCTCCTTGCTGCTCTGGGAGGCTCATCCCTTGGGTAAGCAGAGGTGCTTGCTTTAGTTGAGGTCTGGGACAAAGCAATAAGTGAAGAGGGGAGGTTAGAAGGGGAAGATCTGTGGGAGGTGGGATTGAGGGGGCAGGGACGGCTGCAAGGGGGACTGGATCTGGAGGAACATAGAAGAGAAGGTTTGCGGGCAGCTTCCCTGCATTAGACAGGCGTGGCCTGTCTATACTGCCATTAGTGTTTAATTATAGCTTTTATACTCTGTGAGCCGAGGAAAAGGAACTGCTTAACACAGTCTTCATTACAAATGAATAAACTTTGAATAGTTAGCTCAAAATCTTATTAATTAGCAAACATGAGAATCAGGATTTTTTTTTTAAAGATTCTATTTTATTTTATGTATTTATGAGTGTGTGTGTTCTGGATAGTTTGTTTGTTTGTTTGGTTTTTGGTTTTTTGAGACAGAGTTTCTCTGTGTTGTTCTGGCTGTCCTGGAACTCACTCTGTAGACCAGGCTGGCCTTGAACTCAGAAATCCACCTGCCTCTGCCTCCCAAGTGCTGGGATTACAGGTGTGCGCCACCACTGCCCGGCTCTCTGGATAGTTTTTATACCAACTTCACATACACTAGTGTCATTTCAGAGCAAGGAACCTCAGTTGATTTTTTTTGTTTGTTTGTTTTTGTTTTTGTTTTTTGTGGTTTTTTGAGACAGGGTTTTTCTGTATAGCCCTGGCTGTCCTGGAACTCACTCTGTAGACCAGGCTGGCCTCGAACTCAGAGATCCGTTTGCCTCTGCCTCCCAAGTGCTGGGACTACAGGCGTGCGCCACCACTGCCCAGCGTCCTCAGTTGATTTTTTAAAAAAAATGCCTCTATAAGATGTGCCGTAGGCAAACCTGTAGGGTATCTTCTTATTTAGTGACTGACGTGGGAGGGGCCAGCCCATTGAGGGTGGGACTGTCCATGGGCAGGTGATCCTGGGTTCTGTGAGAAAACAGACTGAACAAGCCATAATAAGGAAGCCAGTAAGCAGCAACCTCCACAGCCTCTGCATGTTACTGCCTTCAGGTTCCTGCCCAGCTGAGTCCCTGTTTTGGCTTTTGTCAGTGGATATGTAAGCCAACTAAACCCTTCCCTCCCCTTTTTGTTCACTGGGTTTCATCACAGCAATAATGACCCTAAGACAGTGTGTCCGGGCGTGGGGGTGTCTGTGTGTCTGTGTTTGTGCCACTGCTCATGAAGGCCAGAAAAGGGCATTAGATCCTCTGAGCCAGCCTGTGGGTGCTGGGAACTGAAACTGAGTCTTCTATAAGAGCAGTAACTACTTTTAATTACTGAGCTCTCTGGCCTGAGGAATCATTAAGATAATTCTTGTTCTTTCTTTTCTCTCCTTTCCTCTTTTCTTCCTCCTTCTCCCCAAGCCCCGTTTCTTTCTTTTATTGCTGAAAATGGACCCCAACGTCTTTTGCTTTCTGGGCCAGCACTAACTGTAGCACTAAGCTGTAACTTCATCCATGATTCTTTTCAATAATTTTCTTCCCTCCTTCCTTCAACTTACACTGCTATAAAACGCTTCAGTTTGGAGATCATCATTTGTAGACTGACAGGAATGAAAATGTGAAGGTTATGAAGTAGAAATGTTTCAGCCAGCTCTAAAGAGCAAGGTTCTTTCTGTGAGAAAGATCAGGGTTGACATCACCTTGCAAATTTATTGGACTTTTCAAAGGAAATGAGTTGAATTTATTGTCTTGAGACAGTTGCATGCAGCCCAGGGTGGCCTTGTATTCTATTTTTTTTTTTTTTTGGATTTTGGTTTTTTTTCAAGACAGGGTTTCTCTGTGTAGCCCAGGCTGTCCTGGAACTCACTCTGTAGACCAGGCTGGCCTTGAACTCAGAAATCTGCCTGCCTCTGCCTCCCAAGTGCTGGGACTACAGGCATGTGCCACTGCCGCCTGGCGGCCTTGTATTCTTGATCCTTCTGCCTAAGCCTCCCAAATAGCACATGCTCCAGAATTTATCATTTACTGTATACATTTCTTTTCTCTCTTTCTGTCTTTAAACGGGCCAGAATCATTTAGCAAACCTGGGATTAAGGGAACATTAAACCGGGCGGTGGTGGCACACGCCTTTAATCTCAGCACTTGGGAGGCAGAGGCAGGCAGATTTCTGAGTTCGAGGCCGGCCTAGTTTACAGAGTGAGTTCCAGTACAGCCAGAGCTACACAGAGAAACCCTGTCTCGAAAAACAAAAACAAAACAAAAACAAAAAACCAACAAAAAAAGAACATTAAGGCTGGGCGGTGGTGGCGCACACCTGTAATCTCAGCACTCTGGGAGGCAGAGGCAGATAGATTTCTGAGTTCGAGGCTAGTCTGGTCTACAGAGTGAGTTCCAGGACAGCCAGGGCTACACGGAGAAACCCTGTCTCAAAAAAAAAAACAAAATCCCAAAACCAAAAACCAAAGAGAGAGAGAGAGAGAGAGAGAGAGAGAGAGAGAACATTAAGATGATCTTCATCTATAAATAATTGCTATCTACACTCAAAGAAAGTACCACACAGTCTGAAAATTTTAAAGTTAATCCTCAGAGTGAAATGGAATTGCTTAAAGATGGAGATCATACTAGCCCTCTGCTCTCTTACAGACCCCTACTCTCTCTCAGGTAGAGAGAGAATACTTAAGTTTTATTTGTCCAGAGTTCTCAGTACATTAGGGTAAGCACTAATGATAAGAATTTGGGAATCTTGTCCTTTTAGAGGACCTGGGTTTGGTTCAAGCAACCATATCAAACAGCTCACAACTGCTTGTAACTCTAGCTTGAGGGTCTGACAGCCTTTACTGGCCTCCAAGGACAGCTGTGTGCATACACATATCATATGCATTCAGACACACTGTCCTAGCTTGCTTTTCTGTTGCTATGACAAAGCAATGACCAACACCAATTTAGGAGAGGAAAAGTTTTTTTCCCCCCCCCATATTACACCTCTACGTAACAACTGAGGAAGGGCAGGGCAGGAACTTAAGGCCGGAACCTAGAGGAAAGAGCTGAAGCGAGGCCATGAATGAATAGGCCTCACTGGCCTGTTTCCCGGTTTGTTGGTTTGAAAACTTTCCCATACAGTGCTGGGCCACCTGCTCTCCCAAGTCAGTTATTAATAAAGACAGTGCGCCATAGACACACCCATAGGCCAATCTGCATAAGGCGCCTGCTCGGTTGATTTTTGTTATTGTTGTTTAAGTATCAGGTCTCGCTATGCACTCCTGGCTGTCCGTGAGCTCTCTTTGTAGACCAGGCATACTTTGAGTTCCCAGAGATCAGCCTGTATCTGGCTCCGGAGTGCTGGGATTAAAGGTGCCACTCTGCCCAGCCAGCTCTTACGTTTGAACACTTGGTCTGCAGCTTGAGGTGCTCTTTGGGGGTTGTGTAATTCTAACCGCGGCCCAGCTGCGAGGAGTGGGTCACTTTGGGTGGGCCTTGATGCGGATACCAGCTTCTGTCTCCAGCTCAAGACCTCTGTTTCTGAACTGTCGTGACATGAAGAGCTGCCTACCTCATGCTCTTGAAGTTATAAAGGGCACCTACCCAGTGTCCACAGCTTCCTCACCAGGTATCCCATGGTACTGTAAGCCAAAACAAACTTTTCTTGTTTGGAAAAAAAAAGATTCTGGTAAAAATGCTGTGGTTTCTTTCTTATTTTGGGAAAGACTGAGAGAAGACTTAAGTCTTGCTCTGTAGCCCTGCCTGGCCTGGAACTCTACGTAGCCCATGCTGGTTTTGAATTATAAATACTTCTTTTAACTTTTTTGTTTGTTTGTTTACTTATTTATTTATTGAATGTGTGTAAGCTTTTTACTTTCATGTGCCCAAAGGGCTCAGAAAAAGGTGTCAGATCACCTGGAACTCCCTGAGCTGATTACAAACCTGACCCTCTAAGCCTGCCAGGCATGCTGGTGTATACCATTAGTCCCAGCACTCAAAACAAATTTCTAAGTTCAAGGAACGTCAGGGAGAGACCCTGGCTCCAAACAAAACAAAACAAAACAAAACAACAAAAGGAAGCAAACAAAACCCACCACAGTTAAAAGCAGGAGAATTTGGAAACTTGGAATTTTGTTAAGATATAGAATTCATAAAAGCCACCAAGGACTATTCATTTCCTTCTGCATCCGACTTGCAAAAATGTGAGCTTATTTTAATTCTAACGCACAATAACAGATGTGCACTTTCTATCTCATGATGGGCATCTTTTTTTTTTCTTTTAATTTAGCACTGATCTTTTATCTACGGAAACCAACTTATCATTGAAAGAGTCCTTGGCTCTTAAGTGACAGGACCATAGAATAAAGCAAGATTTATCAGTACCTCCTGTCATCCCTTTAGTCAACCCAGCCAATCTGATTCCAAATTGGGTAATTCCATGAAGTTTCTATAAACATTTCCCAGATTATCTGGGGTGGTTTTGGGGAATTATGTTCTCATTTGCTATACTGAGATGGTCACTATTGGACAGCCGAAGGACAAACACCCACAAGTGACGCAGGCTTTAGTCACCCGCACCACAGACCTTGGAAGCGGCTCTCAACTCCAGCTTCCGGTCGCATCTTCCTTTTCAGCCCTGGCCGAACTTCGCTGGCTGTTCCCTCTGTGCTCCTCCCTCCGCCCGAGCCGCCTGGTCGGCACTCTTCCCATCCTGCCCCGCGCGGGAGGAGGCTGTTCCGCAGGCTGCCGCCCCTCCCCGCAGCCGCAGCCCAGAGCGCCGCCGTGCCCCGCCCCCCGCGCAAGCTGCCGGCCCCCACATCCGGGTACCGACGCCAGCCGCCCAGACTCTGGCACTATGGTCATGGCGGAGGGGACGGCAGTGCTGAGGCGGAACAGGCCAGGCACCAAGGCGCAGGTATCGTCCCCATGGCTTTCCTGTTAAGGAGTTCGCGGGGCCGAGCCGAGGCTCTCCTGCTGGTGGCACTTCGTCTAGGAGAGGCCAGGGCGGACGGGTGGGGGCCGCGGCCGTGGCGGCTGGCCTGCGCTTCCGGAGCCGCGGCCCCTGAGGCAGCTGAGCGGGCGCCGGCCGCCGGCCACCCCGGAGGCCTGCTGGGCGCAGGATCCCGGTGTGTCCGCCGAGGCCCCGGGCTGGCGCCTGTCATCGGCAGCTGCTGCTGCGCTGCTGGCTGTGAGTGGCAGCTGACGGCGCCCGGGTGCGGGGTGGGCCAGCCGGGGACCGGGGGGCTGTCCCCACGTCGGGACCGCCGGCGTCGAGGGCTGTAAACACTGCCCACCTCGCCGGGAGCGAGCTTGGCCGGTGACGTACCTGCCGGTCGGCTCCATCCAGTCGGTCTGGCCGGATGCAGGTGGCAGTAGTTTGCGTTATCCTCCTGTTGTCTTTGCCACCACTCCCTTCTGCTTCCCTGCAGCTGTTCCCTGGTCCAGCAAGTTTTCGCCACCAGGTTGTGACTTGTTTTGTCATTCCTTGCGTATATTCTCCCCAATGCGCGTGGACAATAATCAGAATGAACTGATTATAATACACCAAAATACTCTAATAGCCCCTTTAGTAGGGCATTATTGAGTAAATTGGTGCTTCTTAGCAAACCTGGGATGCTTCACGGTAAAGAAAAAAAAAGTTGACATTCAAACTTGATAGGATTAATCGGCTGGCGGAAATGGCTTGTCATTGAGTAGATGTTCTAAAATCAGAAGAGATATATTTAAAATGTAATTTTAGCAGACTGTGTTCTGTTGCTGCCCAGCCTGCTGCCTCTTACCGAGTACTGAGGAAACTTTTTCTTTTGAAAAATGTAATTTTTAGGGTTAAGTGAAAATCAAAATACGTAATGCTACTGAGTTTTAGAAAGTCTCTCCCTCTCTCTGTCTTTCCCTCTCCCAACCCCCTACCTCTCCCTCTCCCCTTCTCCCTCTCCGGCTCTCCCCCTTCTCCTCCCTCCCCCCCCCTCTCTCTCCCTCCCCCCTCACCCCCCCCCCCGTTCCTCTGTGTAGCTTTGATGTCCCTAGAAGTAACTCTGTAGACTAGGTTGGCCTCGAACTAGCAGATCCACCTGCCTCTGCCTCCCCCTACCGCATCCAATTTAAGGTTCTCAAAGTCAGGCTACCCTCGAATTATACTGAATAGTTGAAGGTGACCTTGGCCTCTTAGGTCCTCCTGTTTGCCACCACTCTGCGGGCTAGAATTACAGTACCACCATTCAGGGCTTATACAGTGTTGGGGAATGACAGCTGTCAACTGAGCTGCTCCCTAGCCCTAGAGAATTGCTTTGAGAGCCATTGAGTCAGGAGTTGTCAGTTTGCCTCGATTCTGTTGGAAATTTGTATACTATGTATACTTTTTACTATTTAACAACTCGGTAACTATTATTGTGCATAGGCAACAGTTTTTCTAATTTTTAAGTGATTACTTCCTTTGAAAAAAATTCTTGGCATTAAATCCAGGACTTTCCCTGTGGTAAATTAAGCTTGCACAACTTAAGTGTGCACTGGTGTCTCAGCTGTATCCTTAGATTGAAAAAAAAATTTTTTTTTTTGGTTTTTTTTTTTTTGGTTTTTCAAGACAGGGTTTCTCTGTATAGCCCTGCCTGTCCTGGAACTTATTCTGTAGACCAGGCTGGCCTCGAACTCAGAAATCCGCCTGCCTCTGCCTCCCAAGTGCTGGGAATAAAGGTGTGCGCCACCACTGTCCGGTTAAGATGAAAATTTTTAATTTTGAAAAATGGTTTAAACACTGCAACATGTCCTTTTGCTTTGTTGTTATGAGTAAGTCATGTGCAGAATTTTTCATTTTCCCACCTTATGACAAGGTTAAGTAAAATGTAATAGAAGAGGATTAAAAGAAAAAAAACTTCTTTTTAACCAACCTTTCCTGTTTATCACATAACTTTTCTTCACTAAAATAGGCCTGTTCCAAAATGATGTATATTGTGTTATTATGTTACATATGAGTAGTATTTGGCATATCTTCCTGCTTTGGGGGATGGGGACCACATGGTCTCATGTATCCCAGGTTGACTGGTCTTGAACAGAGAGGTAAGTGACTGAGAATGACTTCTCATCCTGCCTCCATTTCCTGAGTGCTGAGTCAGGCATGTGCTGTAGAACATTTAAAAGTTAGACTAGAACATAGACAATATTTGGTTGGTTTTTAACATCTATTACATGAGCACATTTACTTGTTTCTTTGTTGATTTATAAATGTGGCCTGGAACACACAGATCACCTGCTTGTGCCTCCCAGGTGCTGTGATTAGGCATGTGTCATCACCACCTGGTGAGTGAGAGCATTTATTAGGCTAGATTTTATTTTTCTCCTAAGTATCTAATGGATGTCACAATTACATGGCAAAACATTTAATAACGGGTTAACTTTTTCTTTGAGACACTTTTGCTTTTTATCTTTGGCTGGTGTAAAACTTTCTGTAGAGTCTGGATTGGCCTCGTATTCTTGGTTCCCTTGCCACAGCTTCCTCAGGAATCTATCTATATCTCTATCTATATATCTTCTGTACTATGCATATTTGCTCATTTGTTTATTTGTTTATAAAGGGTCTCATGTAGTACAGGCTGGCCTGAAGCTTATTGTATAGCTAAGGATGACCTTGGATTCCTCTTCCTCCTTCCTTTGTGGGCCAACACTATTGACTTTGTTTTGAGGCAGGGTCTTACATATAAGTCTGATTGTCCTCGTACCCACTGTGTAGTTTCCGTAAACCTTGACCTCTTGATTATCCTACCTTAGATTCCAAATGAAGGGATTACATGCATGTATCATCACTACTGGTTTGCTGATATTTTTCATTTTTTGCTAATGATTTTAATCTTTAAAAGTTGTGTGTGCATGTGTGGGTGTCTTCTCTGTAGGTGTGCGTGGAGACCAGAGATATATCTCATTCTCTGCCTTACTGCTTTTGACAGGGTCTCTCATTAAACCTAACTTTTAAGGTTTTGTCAGCAAGGCTGACGAGCTAGCCAGGGAGCTCTTGGAACTGCCCACCTTTGCCCTGCTGAGGTGAGCCGTGCAGCTGCCTGGCTGGCTTGATAGCTAGCCCTTGTGCTTGGCACTTTCTTTCACTCTGCCTCTCTCCATCTCCTCTGACAGGGTCACTGTCTAGTCAACAAGCTGGCTTTGGACTCATAGAGGTCTGCTTTCCTCTGCCTCCTGTTTCGTGTTTTGAGATGGGGGTCTTTCTATGTAGTCTTTCTTGGCTTATTCAGAACTTGCTATGCAGATCACACTGGCCTTGAACTCAGATGTCTGCTTCCCTCTAGCATTATCATGCCTGGCTTTTTTTAAAATGTGGGTGCTGGGGATTTGAACTCAGGTCCTCATGTTTGTGCAACAAGTGCTCTTACCCAAGGAGCCACCTCTCCAGCCCATCACTAATATTTTAAAAGTGGAATAATCTGTAATCTTTTACTTTTCAAAATTTATTTTTTTATTCATGCGTATGTATGTGTGTGCCTGTGTGAGTTTTTGTGTAGCAAATGAATGTAGGTACCCATGAAAGCCAGAAGAGGACATTTGATCAATTGGAACTGTAGTTGTAGGTCATGTGAGCCACCTGATAGGGGTGCTGGGAACTGAAACCAGATCCTCTGTAAGATCAGTAAGTGTTCTTAACTACTGAGGGCTCTCTCTACCCCCTGTAATCTTTAAATTAAAAAAAAGATTTTTATTTGCTTTAAATCATGTTAATATTCTTAAATAAAATGTTTTATGTTATTTTAAGCTGTCTGTTACCCTTAACAACTGCTTATAGATACTTGGGACTTGATTGGAGAAGAATCCTGTGAGCCTTTTCCCTGACAGACCTAGTATGCTTTGAGTTTGAGAGCAGTGGCCATCTCATGCCCAGGACAATGTATCACAACAGTCCACTTCTTCCTTCAGTTCTTAGATTTTTTTTCTTCCTCTCCTTTAAGACAGGGTTTCTCTGTCTGGCCTGCTATCCTAGAACTCAGAGACCCACCTGCCTCTGCCTCCCAAGTATTGGGACTAAAGGCACTGCCAATTGTTAGATTCTTTCTGTTCCCTCTTCCATGATCTTTTCTCATTAATGGGAGTGTTACAGATACCCATTTGTGGCACTGGAGGGATGATACAGATGTCCATTTATGGCTGATCATTTATTTATTCTCATCCCTTATGGGTCTCAGCCATTACCACTGCCTTCTCCCCCCTCCCCCCACCCGAGACAAGGTTTCTCTGTGTAGTCCTGGCTGTCCTGGAACTTACTCTGTAGACCAGGCTGGCCTCGAACTCAGAAATCTGCCTGCCTCTGCCTCCCAAGTGCTGGGATTACAGGCATGCACCACCACGCCCGGCTTACCACTGCCTATTGCAATTGTTCCTCTTTGTTTTTTGTTTCTTTTTTCTAGATATTTTTACCATGCATGCTTCCCATTTCTCATTCATTTTTGAGACAGTATTATACCTTGAATTGACTTTATAGCTGAAGATTATTTTGAACTCCTGATCATCTTTCCTCCACCTCCCAAGTGCTGGAATTATTTATCTGGTTGTTGTTGTTTTTGAGATTGGGTCTTGCTTTCTAGCTCTGGTTGGCCTTGTACTTGATTTGTTGATCAGGCTGGTTTCTAACTCAAGGCTATCTTTTTGTCTCAGCCTCTCTTGTATGGGGATTATAGGTTTGCACTACCACACACATGGCTTAATATACATTATATCTATAAATATGCTTCTTTCCTTCCTTAATCTTTTTTTTTTTTTTTTTTGGGTTTTTCGAGACAGGGTTTCTCTGTGTAGCTCTGGCTGTCCTGGAACTCACTCTGTAGACCAGGCTAGCCTCGAACTCAGAAATCCGCCTGCCTCTGCCTCCCAAGTGCTGGGATTAAAGGCGTGTGCCATCACCGCCGCCCGGCTCTTTCTTTAATCTTTCTATTTGGTTGGTTTGGTTTGGTTTTTTTTTTGAGACAGGGTTTCTTTCTGTAGCCATGGCTTTCCTAGATCCACCTGCCGCTATCTCCTAAGAGATTAAAGGCATGTACTCCCATCACCACCACCACCACCACCACCACCACCACCACCACCACCACCATGACACAGCCTGCCCTTAATTTTTAAAAAAAAGTAGTTATTTTCTATAACTATGTATTTCAATGTATTAGTGTTTTGCCTGTGAACCACATGCCTGCATAGGTGTGAGCAGGCTAGAAGAGGGCATCAGATACCCTGGAATTGGAATTCCAGCCAGTTGTGAACTATATTGTGGGTGATGGGACTCTTACCTGGGTCCTCTGAAAGAGCAGCTTAACCACTGAGCTAATCTTCTGTTCTTCCTTTTTTTGGGGGCGGGGAGGGAATTGAAACTGGGTTTTCCACTGTAGCCCTGCCTAGCAAGGGATTCACTTTGTAGCTCAGGCTGACCTTGAGTTTGAACAGTGATTCTCCTACTCTTGTTCTGGGATTATAGACATGAGCTGCCTGGCTACTTTTCATTTTCTCTCTCTCTCTTTTTTTTTTTTTTTTTTGTTCTGTTTTGTTTTGTTTTGTTTTTCAAGATAGGGTTTTTCTGTATAGCCCTGGCTGTCCTGGAACTCACTCTGTAGACCAGGCTGGCCTCCAACTCTGAAATCTGCCTGCCTCTGCCTCCCAAAGTGCTGGGACTAAAGGCATATGCCACCACTGCCTGGCTAGATTTATTTATTAAATCTATATATCTTATATCTAAGTACACTGTAGCTGTCTTCAGATGCACCAGAAGAGGGCATCAGATCTCATTATGGATGGTTGTAAGCCACCATCTGGTTGCTGGGATTTGAACTCAGGACCTTTGGAAGAACAGTCAGTGCTCCTAACCAATAAGCCATCTCTCCAGCTCCCTACTTTTCATTTTCTTAAACTTTAATCATGAGGTGTTATATACTGCATTCTTAAGAGGTTTTTTCCCCTACCTGAATTAACTTTTGTTGGTTAAAAGGTTTATAGGTCATTGGTTTAATAATCTCCTTCCCTGAGCTTGTTTTAGCTTAGAGACATTTGTTGAAGACCAGATCAATGCCAGGATTTGTGCTGCTTTTTAAAGATACACAGGAACCATGCATGCCTAGACACAGGCCTGTAGTTCCAGCTATGTAGGAGTCTGAGGTAGGAAGATTGCAAGTTCAAGGCTAGTCTGTAAAATTTAGTAAAAATGAAAAGTATAAAACAGGTTGGAAATAGAGCTCAACAGTAGAGCATTTCCCTAACATATATAAGACCCCAGATTCAATCTCCAGTACTGAGAAACATAAAAAGGAAGGTGTGAAATATATAAGTCAGTCTTGCTGAAAAATCAAATAGGGATTTGTGACCAATGCAAGGTATGCCACAAAAATAGCCACTTTAAAGAAAATGGAGCTGTGCAGTGGTAGTGCATGCCTTTAACAGCACTCAGAAGGCAGAGATAGGCAGAGTTCAGGCCGGCTAGGCCCATCCAGAGAAACTCTTATCTTGAAAGAAAAAGAGAAATTCATTTGGATGACATCCTTCGTGCTGGGGATTAAACCCAAGACTTTTCACATGCCTTCTGTTCCATCTTACCATTTACAGATTTTAATTACAGTTGTGTTTGAGCAGTTACCTGCATGTGTGTCTGCACCATGTACATGTAGTGCTCACAGAGGCCGAAAGAGGGCACTGGGTCCCCTGGGTCTGGAGTTACAGACTGGTGAGCTGCCACGTGGGTGCTGGGAATAGAACCTGGTTCTACTGGAAGAGCACCCATTGATCTCAGCCGCTGAGCTATCTCCTCAGCCCCTACAGAATTACCTTTTGATGGGAGTCATATTTCTATTTAGAAATTTAAAATTCTATTTGTAACTGGAATAGTAATTTTCACTATTTGTTTAAAATAGTATTATGAAGTTATAAACTGCTCACCAATAATACTAGCTCTTTAAAACTCTGATTTAGCCGGGCGTGGTGGTGCACGCCTGTAATCCCCAGCACTTGGGAGGCAGAGGCAGGCAGATTTCTGAGTTTGAGGCCAGCCTGGTCTACAGAGTGAGTTCCAGGACAGCCAGGACTACACAGAAACCCTGTCTCGAAAAAAACAAAACAAAACAAAACAAACCCAAAAAACAAACAAACAAAAAACTCTGATTTAGGTGGGTTTTTGTTTTTGTTTTGTTTTTGATGTTTGGAGATTTTTTTTTTCAAGTGCAACTTTTATGTGTATTATCTAACAATTGTAAACAGAAAGTGATGAACTTTTCTTTCCAGTTAAACAGTCCATGAAAGAGTAATGAGAAATGAGGGATTGTGGTTACAAAAAAATTACAATGTACGGCTAAATCATTGATGTTCATTTAAGAATATTGGCTAAAATGATCTAATTCATTGGTAATCACATTGTAAAGGCATTTTTTCTACTCTGGTGTGAAGTTTGGATCTTTATTAAGAATTGATGTTTATAGCAGCATTACTGTATCTTCCATATTACTTTGTATGTGCTTTAACCATGAGTTTACTTTTATAGGATTTTTATAATTGGCCTGATGAATCATTTGATGAAATGGACAGTACACTTGCTGTTCAGCAGGTAATAAAATTTTCTTTTATAACTCTCATAACGAACATTTTCTATCTTTGGCATAGTTGAATATTCCTATTTTGTGTGTGAGGGGGCACAATCCAGATTCCATTAGGTTAATGGAATGGCCATTTAACAACGTAATCAAACTTCATTTTATTCAGTATGTTATGAAATTTGAATGTATAAGGAATTAAAAGTAATTGAATGACAAATTAGAATAACTAAATAGAAATAAAATGCTAGTTCAGTGACTATACCTTTGATAACACACTTTTGAGATTTGTATCTTTTCATGATTGTAGTTCATATTATACTCTCTAGTGCATGTGAAAACAGAGATGTTTTCCTTTAGCTCATCACTTCTATCTCATGACTCACTCTACATTGGTTCCCAAGGAGGGCTTCCTTAGCATATTTTGTTTCAATAGTACCTTGGGAGATTTATAGACATTCTTGTTGAGAATCGTTTTCTCTACTATGTTAGGTTTTAGCTCCCACCCCCCAAAATGGTGGTTCTTTAAAATTGAATAGAATCAGGAGTTTGGTGAAAAAAATAATATTTATGGCTAATTGTTAAAGTTCAAATTAAGGGGTTAATTGTGGTTGCCAGCCGCAAGATCAAGCCAGTCAATATTCTAGCTGGGGAAGCAGTTCATTAGCATCCTACCCCTAACTTAAGTGTTATTGATAATTGATGGCTTCTAGGGAAGAAGAGTTAGGTTTGTTTTTGTTTTTTGTTTTTTCCGAGACAGGGTTTCCATGTGTAGCTCTGGCTGTTCTGGAACTCACTCTGTAGACCAGGCTGGCCTCGAACTCAGAAATCCGCCCGCCTCTGCCTCCTGGGACTAAAGGTGTGCGCCATCCCTGCCTGGCGAGTTAGGTTTTTTTTTAATGATATTTATTGTTCCTGGTAGGTCTCCATGACACAGTGGATGGTCCCACATCCACAAGTATATGAACAGCACAAGTTGAAGCTGATGGATTATTAAATTCAAAAGAGGACATGGAAAAAAAAAAGCCGGGCAATGGTGGCACATGTCTTTAATCCCTGCCCTTGGGAGGCAGAGGCAGGTGGCTTTCTGAGTTTGAGGCCAGCCTGGTCTACAGAGGGAGTTCCAGGACAGCCAGGGCTACACAGAGAAACCCTGTCTTGAGAAAAAAAAGAGGACATGAAGTTGAGGATATAGGGAGGAGGGGTGGACCTGGGAGGGGCTAAGGGGAAGAGTTGGGGGTGAATAAAATCAAAACACATAAAGTTCTTAGTTAATAAGGAAAAAAGAAAAAGAATGGCAGAAAGTAGGTTATACAGGGGCAGAAGGTATTGCTCAGTGGTAGAGCACTGTATAGTATGCCTGAGAAGCTAGCACTGTAGTAGAAGGTAATATTTAAAAAAAGAGGATGTCTGTAAAGCCACAAAACTCAGAAGAAAAGCCAAAACAACAGCAAAATCCAAAGAAATTGGAATGTAATAGGTTAGATTAGATATGGTTAAGTAACATTTTTATTATATTTTAGGGGAGTGAGGAGGTCAGTGCTAGGAATGAAACCCAGGGCCTCACATGCTAAGCAGGTGCTCTACCACTGAGCTGCTTCCCGCTTTACAGCTGGCCTGCTGACATCATCATGGTTGAAGGAGATTTCCTATAGCCACAGAGAACTGTGGGTGTTATTTTTTCATTTTATTAGTCTTTGTCTATTAACTTCTTTATTATATTATTTAAAAATTATTATAGTTATTTGCAGATATGTTTAGACTTAAGTTAACTCATTGTTTTCAGTTCTCTGGTTTTTAAATTTTGTAATTTATTTTGTGTGTAGTGTTTCAGTGTCTGCGTGTATGATTGTACACCAGGTGCATGGTGTAGGAGCCTGTGGATGTCAAAAGAGGACATTGGAGCCCTCAGAAATGGAGTTACAGGTGCTTGTCAACCACCACGTGGGTACTGGGAACTGAACTCAGTCCTCTGCAGGAGCAGCAAGTGCTCTTAACCACTAAGCCTACTCTCCAGTAGGGTGGTAGTGGGGCATGGGGAGTCCTTTTTTGAGATGAGCCCTCCTATTTGCCAGGCTGGCCTCACCAATTTCTCAATCCTCCGCTTTCCTAGTGTTGGCATTAGAGGTATGCAACACCTTATCTGGTTAATGTGGTGCTAGGTTTTGAACTTGGGCTAGGGCTTCATGCCTGCTAGCAGGTAGTTGTTTCTCAACTAGCTAATATCCCTAGTCTCAGTTTGTTCCGTTTGTCTTTTTCTTCTTATACGTCACTTTTTCCCCTTTTGACCAGTTATTTGAACTTTTAGCATTGTTTTAATTGTAATTTGGAGTATACCTCTATGGTTTTGTGTTTGTTTGCTTTTGTTTTTGTTTTTTGTTTTTTTCTGAGACAGGGTTTCTCTGTGTAGCCCTGACTGTCCTGGAACTCACTCTGTAGACCAGGCTGGCCTCGAACTCAGAAATCTGCCTGCCTCTGCCTCCCAAGTGCTGGGATTAAAGAAGTGTGCCACCACTGCCCGGCTAGATTACTAAAGTCTTATATTACATAGTTTACTTATGTGTAGTATCAGTATTTTGTTATTACAGTTATTATTATCCTTACATGGGTCTCTTTTCCTCGCTGTTTTTTACTTCTTCTTGCCTTATATATTTGAAGACATTCATTGAAACCCAGACAGTGATATTTTCTTTGGTAGAAAATTCACTAAAGAGTGAATTTAAGCCAGGCATGGTAGCGCACGCCTGTAATCCCAGCCCTTGGGAGGCAGAGGCAGGCGGATTTCTGAGTTCGAGAGCAGCCTGGTCTACAGAGTGAGTTCCAGGACAGCCAGGGCTACACAGAGAAACCCTGTCTCAAAATAAATAAATAAATAAATAAATAAATAAATAAATAAATAAAATAAAAAGAGTGAATTTAAGCACTTCTTAGGTACTAGGCAATTTCTCTACCATTGAACTATGTATTTGTAGCCTAATGTTTCTTGGTTTTTTTTTTTTTTTTTTTTTACAAACTTCATTATTTTACTGTCTGTATATGTTATCCTGTGTATAAAGGTATGTTTTGGCCATAGTGCTTATATGGAGGTCAGAGGACATAGTTCTCCTCTTTCTACCTTTATTTTGGTTTCAGGGCTTGAACTCAGGATATTGGACCTGTGAAACAAGCACTTTTTCTTGATGAGCCTTCTCTCTGACACAGTGTCTCCTTTATTTCGCCTTGTAGAAACAGTTTCACTCTCTAGCAGGGGTCTGGCCTTGAAGTCATGACAGTCTTCTTTGACCTCCCAAGAGCTGGAGTTTGGGGCATGAAGCTTCATACCCAACTTCAGAGTTATTTTTATTTTATCTTATTGAGACATGGTTTCACTGTGTAGCTCTTGCTGGTCTGGCCTTCACTACAGACTAAGCTGACCCCAGACTCACAGAGCTCATCCTATCTCTGCCTGGGATTAAAGATTTACACCCCCTGCCTTGTAATTTCTGTTACTTCTAATGTTTTAAATTTCCTTCTATTTTTCTTTCCTTGAAGAACTTTTTAAGCAGTCCCCCCCCCCAACACACACACACACACACACACACACACACACACAGGGTTTCTCTGTGTAGCCTTAAGCAGTTTTTGTTTTAGCATAATTTACTGTCTAGGAGTTCTCCTTTTTCTTGCTTGTTTTCTTTTTGGTGCTAGTATGAGTCCAGAACCTTGGAATACTAGATGCCGTGGTCTCTGCCTTTAGTTTTCTTTTCTTTTCTTTTCTTTTCTTTTCTTTTCTTTTCTTTTCTTTCTTTTTCTTTTTTTTTCTTTTCTTTTCTTTTGGTTTTTTGAGACAGGGTTTCTCTGTGTAGCTCCGGCTCTCCTGGAACTCACTCTGTAGACCAGGCTGGCCTCGAACTCAGAAATCCGCCTGCCTCTGCCTCCCAAGTGCTGGGATTAAAGGCGTGCGCCACCACCGCCGCCCGGCTAGTTTTCTTTAATTTGAAAGTATCTTTATCTTCATTTATTAAAGATATTTTGGGAGTTAGAGAATTCTGTTTGACAGTTCTTTTAGTACTTCTTTCATTTTTTTTTTTTTTTTTTTTTTTTTTTTTTTGGTTTTTCGAGACAGGGTTTTTCTGTGTAGCTCTGGCTGTCCTGGAACTCACTTTGTAGACCAGGCTGGCCTCGAACTCAGAGATCCACCTGCCTCTGCCTCCCAAGTGCTGGGATTACAGGCGTGCGCCACCACCGCCCGGCTACTTCTTTCATTTTTAAAAGTTACACTTATTAGGGGAGATATGTGGGTACACACATGGAGGTCAGAGGATAGTTTGAAGATGATTGGATCTTTCCTTCCAATTTGTTGATTCAGGGATCAAACTCAAGTGGTCATGTGCCTGCGCCATCTTTCTATCCCTCTTCCATGTTTTTTGATGAGAAAGAAGTGGCTAGTTGATTTCTGTAGGTCAGTTTCCCTTTTGTCTTTCTCTTAGCATTACTACAATAAAATAGAGTTTAGACAAATAACCTGTCTGGAGATCTTGTTTTGTTTTATTTATTTATTTTTCTTGAGACAGGGTTTCTCTGTGTAGCCCTTTCTATCCTGGAACTTGCTCTGTAAACCCTACTGACCTCAAACTCACAAGAGATGCACCTGCCTCTGCCTCCAGAGTGCTGGGATCAAAGGCATGTAATACCCAAACCCAGGGGATCTGGAGGTTGTCGTTTGAGATTGGATAACCCTAATGCTTTGTGCCTCAAAGAAGTAGGTAGATGACAACCATGATCACTACACTCAAGGGTCTTAAGGGTACTGTTTCTACTCAGACCTGAAGAGAACGCAGCCTCACATCTAAGGTGTGCTCTTCACTCCTGAGTCAGAACTGGAAAGATCCTCTTAGACCAGTGGGTCTCAACCTTCCTAATGCCTAACTAACCCTGTAATACAGTTCCTCGTGTTGGGTGACTGCCCAACCAAACATTATTTACTGCTACTTCATAACTGTAACTTTGTTACTGTTATGAATCATGTGTTAATATCTGTGTATTTTCCAGTGGTCTTAGGTGACCCCTATGAAAGTGTTTGTGACCCTCTTACGGGTTGAGGACCACTGTTACAGACCTATTTCAGCATCATAGTATTTTTTTAAAGGTTTATTTATTTATTTATTTATTTATTTATTTCATGTAAGTACACTGTAGCTGTTTTCAGACACACCAGAAGAGGGCATCCAATCCCATTACAGATGGTTGTGAGCCACCATGTGGTTGCTGGGAATTGAACTCAGGACCTTTGGAAGAACAGTCAGTGCTCTTAACCGCTGAGCCATCTCTCCAGCCCCCTCAGCATCATAGTATTTACTTTAGCTTCAACCTTTGTCACTTTTGGGGCAGGGGTTACTGGAAAGAGCAATAAGCAAACACTACCAGTTCAGTGACCTCTGTTCCTTCTGCTCTTTATGTTTCTGAGAACTCAGATTTTTGGCACTTTTTTTTTCTTTTGGCTATTATATATTCTTATACCTCTACTTCCCTTCCAACCCTTATTCCACTCTAATCCCTTCCAACCCCCTAACACTAGGTAGGAGAGGAAAAAGCTTAGAGTGGAAGGGGATGCAGACCTCTGTAGGCTACTTCCTGCTGATTAGGTTTTTTATGTTTTTGTTTTTCGAGACAGGGTTTCTCTGTATAGTACTGGCTGTCCTGGAACTCACTCTGTAGACCAGGCTGGCCTCGAACTCAGAAATCTGCCTGCCTCTGCCTCCCAAGTGCTGGGATTAAAGGCGTGCGCCACCCACCGCCCAGCGTTCCTGCTGATTAGGGGTGTTGAATTTCTTGGGGTCAATCCAGCCGTCATTGTCCGGATATCTCCAACTTCTTTTGGTTAAACCACAACAACAACAGCAACCAAGAGCAGCAGAGGGGAACAGCAGCCACCTCTTCTTCTGTCTTATTCTGAACACCTGGTTCCTCTCAGGGCTCTGGCATTTCTCCCCTCTCCCTAGAATTTAACTATCTGCACCTGGCAAAGATCATGCCCCTCCTCGTGCACAGGGCAAACTGTAATAACCTGCGGTGAAGCAGCCTCTTACCCACCATGTTCATATAATGTAACTGCGTCTTTAAAAAGACCAAAATTGGCCGGGCGGTGGTGGCGCACGCCTGTAATCCCAGCACTTGGGAGGCAGAGGCAGGTGGATTTCTGAGTTCGAGGCCAGCCTGGTCTACAGAGTGAGTTCCAGGACAGCCAGGGCTACACAGAGAAACCCTGTCTTGAAAAACCAAAAAACAAACAAACAAAACAAACAAAAGACCAAAATTCTCACTACATTAGACAGCAGAGCCAAGTGCAGCCAGCCCACATTATGCTTCCATTCCTGGGGAGAGGAAGATTGGTATGTGCTCATTCCGCCTTCTCTGAAATTGGAAACTTTAAAATAATTTTGCATGCAGTAATATAATATAGCTATTATATATAATACTTATATCACATGGTCTCAAATTATTTCTAAAAACTGCCTTAGAAAATAGTATTAGGTTACTATAATTAGAGCTCTAGGGTTAAATATAACAAAAAGAATGATGTTTTGCTGTTGTTTTTTCTTTTTTTTTGTTTGTTTTGTTTTGTTTTGTTTTTTGAGACAGGATTTCTCTGTGTAGCCCTGGCTGTTCTGGAACTTATTCTGTAGACCAGGCTGGCCTCGAACTCAGAAATCTGCCTGTCTCTGCCTTCCAAGTGCTGGGATTAAAGACATGTGCCACCATTGTCCGGCAGATTTATTTATTTTATGTATGTAAATACACTATTGCTGTATTTGGATGCACCAGAAGGGGATATCAGATCCCATTACAGATGGTTGTGAGCCACCATTAGAGTCACACCAATATATTTTATATTTGTGACTATTGTGAAGTGTGTTGTTTTCCCAATTCCTTTCTCAGCACATTTATCCTTTGAGTATAGGAAGGCTACTGATTCGTTAGAGTTAATTTTATATCCAGTCACTTTGCTGAAGTTTTTTATCAGCTGTAGGAGTTCTCTGGTAGAATTTTGGGGTTGCTTATGTATACCATCATAGCATCTGCAAAAAAGTGATATTTTGACTTCCTCCTTCCCAATTAGTATCCCTTTGATCTCCTTTTGTTGTCTAATTTGCTGTGGTTAGAACTTCAAGTACTATATTGAATAGATAGGGAGAGAGTGGGCAGCCTTGCCTTGTCCCTGATTTCAGTGGGATTACTTCAAGTTTCTCTCCATTTAGTTTGATGTTAGCTAGTGGTTTGCTATATATTGCTTTTATTATGTTTAGATATGTGCCGTGAATTCCTGATCTTTCCAAGACTTTTAACATGAAGGGGTGCTGTATTTTGTCAAAGGGTTTTTCAGCATCTAATGAGATGATCATGTGGTTTTTTTCTTGAGTTTGTTTAAATAGTGGGTTACATTTATGGATTTCCATATATTGAACCATCCCTGCATCTTTGGGATTAAGCCTACTTGGTCATGGTGAATGATCATTTTGGTGTGTTCTTGGATTCGGTTTGCGAGAGTTTTATTGAGTATTTTTGCATTGATATTTATAAGGGAAATTGGTCTGAAGTTCTCTTTGTTGGGTCTTTGTGTAGTTAGGTATTAGAGTGACTGTGGCTTCATAGAATGAATTTGGTAGTGTTCCTTCTGTTTCTGTTTTTGTGGAATAGTTTGAGAAGTATTGGTATTAGGTCTTCTTTAAAGATCTGATAGAATGCTGTACTAAAACCATCTGGCCCTGAGATTTTTTTTTTTTTAGTTGGGAGACTCTTAATGACTGCTTATATTTCCTTAGGGGGACTGTTTAGATGATTTATCTGATCCTGATTTAACTTTGGTGCCTGCTATCTGTTTAGAAACTCATCCATTTCATCTAGATTTTCCATTTTTGTTGATTATAGGTTTTTATAGTAGAATCTGATATTTTTTGAATTTCCTCAGTTTCTGCTGTTATGTTTACCTTTTCATTTCTGATTTTGTTATTTTGGATACTGTCTCTGTGCCCTCTAGTTAGTTTGGCTAAGGGTTTATCTATGTTGTTGATTTTCTGAAAGAACCAGCTCCTGGTTTTGTTAATTCTTTGTATAGTTCTTTTTGTGATGGACAGTGACTCCTCTTTTACCTGAATAGTCAGAGACCATTATCAATTGACCCACTTCCAATATTGTTATGTTTTAGGGGCCTGAGGAGAAAGAGAAATAAGAAAATGACTAATCAGTTAAATATTCAGAACATATAACATTTGTGAATTTTATTTGCTATCTTATCTTATATGAGCATAATAATTCATCACTTAAAATAGTAACACCAAAAGATCATTAACCACAGGTTAGCCTAACAGAATAGTAATTAAAAAGTTTGAAATACGTGACTATGAAAGCTGGATGCAGGGTGGGCAGCGGTGGTGCATGCCTTTAAACTCAGCACTTGGGAGGCAGAGGTAGGCTGATCTCTAAGTTCGAGGCCAGCCTGGTCTATAGAATGAGTTCCAGGACAGCCAGGATTACACAGAGAAACCCTGTCTCAAAAACAAACAAACAAACAAACAAACAAACAACAAAAACAGCTGCATGCAAGGATGAAATGTGAAGAGTGTACAGTTAGAGAAAGAATGCAGTCCAGCAGGCTAGCCGAGTTTGGTTGTTAAACCAGCAGCCATGGCAAAGCCGCAGGACTGAAAAGGGTAGTGATGTAAAGTACAATAAAAATGAGTTATGAGCATACTGAACAGGTTGTATGCAAGAACATAATATGAGTATACATAAATATATAACAATGAAAAAATTAGCCATGAAATTGAAAGAGAACAAGCGGGGGAGGGGGGAGGTATGGGAGGGTTTAGAGGGAGGAAAGGGACGGGAGAAATGATGGAATTTTATCATAATATCAAAAAGTAGAAGAAATAATTTTAAAAATGAGTTATGAGTGCATGTTGGAGGAGGGGGAGATTTGGAAAGAATTGTGCGGAATTTGAGGTGGTTCCGGATTAGTCACATATACTTAAGAGCATCAAAACTTAAGATCATTAGGATGAGGTGAAAAAAAATCTGAGAAAATTCTAGGCATCGTGTGCCCATATTAGAGTCTCATGGGGAGGCTGAGGTGCAGGAATGACGAGTGCTAAGCCGTCTGGGCAGCTTAGCGAGAACCCAGCCCCCTACTCCCCCAACTCCCTACAATGCAAGGCACATAGGAACGCAAATCCATTGTAGTAGCACATGCCTGTAATTTCATTACTAAGAAGGCCAAGAGTTCATGTTCAATCTAGCCTTGGTAGTGCGTGCCTTTAATCCCAGCACTTGGGAGTCAGACGCAGGCTGATCTCTGTGTTCAAGGCCAGCCTGGGTCACCTAATATGGCCGTGAGGAATGAGGCTGGTTGGAGAGTCCACAGCAAGTCTTAAGCTGTGGCAATTTTATTGAGAGTAGTCAGACTTTTTAGAAAAGAGAATATGGTGACAATTGCCAGGATCTGTACAGTTGTAGTTGTCAGGATACAGTGATGTTTGCAAACTGTACAGGGTAAAAAAGATTAATGTCTAAAGACCAATTGTCCTGTCAAGCTCTCTGCTGCTGTAACTTCTAAGGGAACATACAAACAGAGTGGCCTGAGCACTTTACTACCCGAGGGAGTGAGTGCATTGGTCTCTCAGGAACTGCTGCCTCAGGACCTAACCTGAAAAACCTATGACATATGCCTCTTAAGGTAGCCAAGCCAAGCCAACTCTGCACATAGCAAATTACAGAACCGCCAGAGCTACATAGTCTCAAAACTCAAAAATATTAAACATACTTAGCATGAAATTTAACATGCAGTATAATCTAATTAACCATAAGAACTTCTTTCTTTATAGTATATTCAACAGAACATAAGGGCAGACTGCTCCAATATTGACAAAATTCTTGAACCACCTGAAGGCCAAGATGAAGGTGTATGGAAGTATGAACATTTAAGGTAGGTCTTTAGGAACTCTCAGGAGAGTACTAACAACACTTTAATAAGAATGCACTAAGTACCTCCTAATGAAAATTGTGACTCAAATAAAATTTGCGTAAATCAGAACAATTGTTTTGTGTGTCTTTTGGTTATTTTGAGACAAGTTCTCATGTAGCCCAGGCCTTGATCCGCTTGGTCACTTGTCTCCACCTCCTAAGAGTGCTGGGATTGAAGAGGAGTGTCGTCACAGCTGGCGTGGATCTCTTCCTCCAGCCGCCAGAGTCCTAGAACTAGGATTACAAGCCTGCAAATGATTATTGTTAATTCCAACTGAGTTATAACTTGATTCAAATCTCCTTTTTGTTTGTTTGTTTTTAAGATTTAATTTTTTTCATCTATGTGAGTACACTGTCTTTAGACACACCAGAAGAGGGTATCAGGTCCCATTACAGATGGCTGTGAGCCACCATGTGGTTGCTAGGAATTGAACTCAGGCCTCTGGAAGAACAGTCAGTGCTCTTAACCACTGAGCCATCTCTCCAGCCTGATTCAAATCTCCTAATAGCTCATATTGAACCTCTGTGATTAGGCAAAGGCGCCCCTTTGGAAGGCTTTTTAGTCATGATGATCCGGATGTGTGGGTTTTAGTTCTGGATCGTCTTTCATTGTGTTAGCTCTGTAGGGATTGACGTGAAGCTGTCAGTTTTGTGCTCTCTGCCAGACTATATCTGCAGCACTGCCAAATGAGCAAGTTGGACTATGTAAGCCTCTGCTTATCATTGCCAATCTTTGTGACTTCTTAGTCGACAGTAACTCAGAATCACATAAAACAGTTCACTGATATGAAGTAGTGGGTAGTGATAGGTGACTCAAAAACAGTGTCATTTAGTATGATCTATCTTCCTGTCACAGTGTTATTTTTATAGTCTTAAGCACAGAATTACCCAAGAAAGGAAGAATAATCAAAAAATGAAAATGTATCCTTTGCTTTTTGTTTTCTTCCATTAAAATATATTTAAAATAGGCTGGACATTATGACAAAGCCAGATTTCTGTGAGTTTAAGGCCAACCTGCCAGCAGGTATTACTTTAGTGGGAACCTATATCAGACAGACAAAGCAATAAATAAAAGTATGCTTAAATAGTGATTTTAATTAATTAGTTTCATATATGTCCTTTTTCTTTTTTTTTTTTCTTTTTGGTAACCTGTTCCATCTTCTCAATGTAAGATATTAATATTGAATTTTTGGGGAACCAAAGTGTTTTGTTTTGTTTTGTTTTTTTATTTTTTGTTTTTGTTTTTGTTTTTTTCGAGACAGGGTTTCTCTGTGTGGTCCTGGCTGTCCTGGAACTCAACTCTGTAGACCAGGCTAGCCTCGAACTCAGAAATCCGCCTGCCTCTGCCTCCCAAGTGCTGGGATTACAGGCGTGAGCCACCATGCCCGGCTTGTTTTTTTTATATGAAGAAACAGTTGTGACTTTGTCCTGATAGAGTGATAGATGCATATCATAGGTAGGATTTTTAGAGTGAACACATTTAATAGTGTGACAACTATAAAATATATTTATTTTTATTATATAGAGGATTGTCTTATATCAAATGTCTACCTAAAGTTGTCAGGTATTCATTATAATTTCCTTTATTTGTAGTATATTAAAAATACTGAGAACTGGGCATGGCTGGCACATTGATCTTAGAATTTGGGAAGTGAAGGCAGGAGCTGAAGGTCATTCTCAGCTTTACATCAAGTTTAAGGGCTCTATGAGACTCTCTCAAATCATGTTTAAAGAGTAGTAAATGGATTTTAGACATTGCATAGGCTTTACAATTTTTGGTTTTAGAAAAAAAGAATGTCATGAAAATACCAAATTCTAACAAAAGTCAGGAAGTTACATTCATACATTCAAGATGTATGCATTTCATACATATTGATGTTTTAATATATGCATGTAAACAGTAGTAAAATGAAGGATTTAAATTTTGTACATTATATGTAGGATAGCTTTTGAAACTTCTGTTCTTTATATTTTTGTTGTGCTGAAATGAACCTAGGACTTTGTACAAACATACTATGCTCACTAGTGCTATACCACTGAGTCCTGGTCTCAGCCCAGACTTTGGAGTTGCTGCTCCTTCTCTGTGTACTTTGTGTGGGTGATGATGTTTGTATTCCCTCCTGGGTATGCCTACAAGGAACCATCTGTTGTTTGCTACCTTTTTTTTTTTTTTTGCATGTGTATTCATGTGTGTATGCCTCTGTTTGTTTATGTGTATATGAGTTTGGATGTGCATATTGATGTGGACACCTGAAGTTGATATCAAGATTCTTCTTTGATTTCTCTCTACCTTATTTGTTAAGACATAGTCTATCAATTGAGCCAGCTTGCTCAAGGGATCCCCTTCTCTACCTTTTGCATGTTAGAATTTCACAAGGGCCACCATGTCCTCCTGGTGTACTCAGTCCTAATCCTCTCCTCACCCCGGGGGTGGACAGGCTCTCTCTCTCTATGTAACCAACCCTGGCTGTTTGGGAACTCATTTTGTAGAACAGATTGGCCTTGAACCCATGGAGATATATCTATCTCCTGTCACCACTCACCTCACCTGGCATCATCTAGTGTGTATTTGTTGGAGGTTTTTGTTTTTGTCTCAAGACAGGATTTGTCTGTGTAGTTAGCCTCAAGAAATCCACCTGCTTCTGCCTCCTGAGTTCTGGGATTAAAGGCATGTACTACCATGCCTGGTTAAGTATGAAAATTCTAATCTATAAAAAAAGTTTAGACTTTTGTGTGTATGTAACTGTATATAAAAAATAAACACCTACATAATTTTTCCATAACTGAAACATCTTTCATGTCTATCCTTAAGTTGATCATAATCAGAAGTTTTATCACGTATGCATGGTTAATGTGAACACCTTTCTAACATAACGGTATACAGTTCTGACAGCTGCATTACAATGGACTCTCAGAGGGCTTACTCAGTCAACAAGTAACATGTTTTCCTAGAGTCTTGGTGAAATTTCTAAGTTACTGTCCAGAAAAATTAAATATTTTTTTATTGTATAAAAGGGTAACCAGCTTGGCCATCTTATAAAATAAAAGAAGAAAATACACAAAGCCTGGATAATAAATTTGCTTTTTGCATTTTTAGGCAATTCTGCCTTGAACTAAATGGACTTGCTGTCAAACTTCAGGTAGTATTTTCTTTATGTTAAAGCTATAATTCAAAGTTCTGATTTTTAAAAATAATTTTGTATGCTTAGATTTATCCAATGTTTCTTATTATTTTTATATTTTATATAGAAATATTATAACCCAAATGACATTTTTTCATTATTCTACATATTAAAAAATATACTTATTTTTAACAGAGTGAATGCCATCCAGATACCTGTACTCAGATGACAGCAACTGAACAATGGATTTTTCTTTGTGCAGCTCATAAAACTCCAAAAGAGGTGAGAATTGAGAGGTTTCAGTACCTCCTCATTTGGCACCATTACTCTGGGCCTGAAGTGAGGCCAAACATTTCAGAAGGAAGCATTTAGGGAAGCAAGTCTGCTTACATGGCATCCAAGAAACAGCGTGAAGAGTCAGAATCCCAATGGCCTCTTCAAGGACACTGCCCCATGACCCGCTTCCTCCAGCTAGGCCTCATCTCCCAAAGTCTCTACCACTACCCTGAGAGACTGGCCAGCTGGGAGCCACATCTTCAGCAGATAAGCCCTCGGGGAACATTCCGGATCAGTATATGAACAGAAATATTGTGGAATGTAGTGGGTGTAGTTGTATAATGTTGTATACTTAACACTGCTGAATTTGTTTAATATATGTGGGTGTGATGTATATGCAGTTGTGTGTACAGGTGTGTTCATGCACCTGTAGAGACCAGAGGAGGCCATAACCCTATACTCCCATGAGGCTGGGCAGGTCTTTGTTTGAACCTGGAGCTAGGCTGGTAGCTAGCGAGCCTTAGAGATCCCCTTTCTCCTCCCCACCACCCAAACTGTGCTTAAGTTCAGGTGCTTCTGGTCATGTCAGCAGTTTATATATATGTTTGGGATTTGAACTCAGGTCCTCGTGATTACACTTAGCCACCAGTCATCTCCCCAGACCTCCAAAAGTACTGAACATAATCTAGGAGGGAGGGAGGGAGAGAGAGAGGGAGAGAGAGAAGGAGAGAGAGAAGGAGAGAGAGAAGGAGAGAGAGAAGGAGAGGGAGAAGGAGAGGGAGGGAGAGGGAAGGAGGGAGGGAGAGGGAGGGAGGGAGGGAGAGAGAGAGAGAGAGAGAGAGAGAGAGAGAGAGAGAGAGTGTGTGTGTGTGTATATGTGTGTATGTATGTATGTATGTATGTATGTATTATGCCTGCGTGCGTGTGTCTTCCTACTGTGGCACAAAATGTATGGAGGTCAGACTTAGGAATAACAACTACAACCTTGTGTAAGTCACTAATCATTCAAAGATTCTCTTTCTCCAGTTCTACTGAAGGCTAGAATAGATAATCCAGTGTTCTTCCAAACATTTCCTAATGTTTCTAAGCATTGTTTTTTTAGGTTTAGTGTTGGAATGAAATTGGGAAATTAGTTAATGTATCTTTTAGAAGCCTGATATTATAACTCACAGTGATAACAGCTTTTTTTTTTTTTTTTTTTTTTTTTTTTTTGGTTTTTCGAGACAGGGTTTCTCTGTGTAGCTCTGGCTGTCCTGGAACTCACTCTGTAGACCAGGCTGGCCTCGAACTCAGAAATCCGCCTGCCTCTGCCTCCCAAGTGCTGGGATTAAAGGCGTGCGCCACCACGCCCGGCTGATAACAGCTTTTTTTATTGATGGGATGCATTTCATAGTCATTCTGAAATTGGAAGGCACTTTTTCTTAGAATATGTTTGTGTCTTTAGAATAAGATACCTGACATGGTTAATTGTATTCTTGATTGGATTGAGAACAGGTTAGGAGAGGAATAAAGTATAAGGTACGTCAGAGGGCATTTACAGATACTTAAGTCATAAGATCCCTGACATAATAAATGGTTTAATACCTTGATGGATATAAAGTTTGAACAGTGTTGAGAGATGGAGGAAATGGAAAGGCTGAATTTGGTTAGAGGCTGGACGGTGGAGATTGGTCTCTGAAGGGCATTTTCTCACCTCACCCCTTCCTGTCACCGTGCTTCCTGTCTGCTGTGAGTTGATGATCCCTCCCTCCACAGTCTGCCCAACATGGTGGACTAAAACCTCTGAAAAGAAACCTTCCTCCTTTATGTTGCTTCTGTCAAGCATTTGGCTACCTTGGTAAGAAAAGCTAGTAAAGCTGGGCAGTGGTGGCTTGAGCCAGCCTGGTCTACAGAGTGAGTTCCAGGCCAGCCAAGGCTACCTGTCTCGAAAAAAACCAAAAAACCAAAAAACCAAAAAAAAAAAAAAAAAAAAAAAAAAAAAAAAAAAAAAAAAAGAAGGAAGGAAAGAAAGAAAGAAAAGAAAAAGAAAAGAGAAGAAGAAAAGAAAAGCTAGTACATATTACCTAAGAGAAGAGAGGCCTTTTTGTTAATCCATTTAAATTTTCTCTTTTCTAGTGTCCTGCCATAGATTATACAAGACACACACTGGATGGTGCTGCATGTCTTCTGAATAGCAATAAATATTTTCCCAGCAGGTAAACAAAATCTTTAAACATGGTATTCAGCTTTTTGGGTTTCATTTAAAAGATTGATGTTCGAGAATTAAAGTTAGGGTGTTGGTTATAGTTTTTTTTTTTGTAAGCATAGAGTTGGCTTGTTCAGATTGAGTGTGAAATTAAGGTTGTGGTTAAACATCAGAACTTGTTGCCCTCCACTCATAGACTAGTTTGTCAGGGCGGTCCCTGCTGCCCCGCGCTGCTCCTTCTCCAGGCCGCGTCTCACAAGCATTAGAATCCGCTTCCCTGATAAAACCAAGGAGCAGACTTGCTTAAGGGAGACTGCTTGTTTTTTCTTATTTTTGCTTGTAGCAAAACAGCATATATTTAATTATATAATAATGGCATCATTATGACATGAGTGTATATCATGTATTTATCATATACATAGTGTGTTTTGATATTGTTCACTCTGTTGCCCTCTTTTTTTTTTTTTTTTTTTTTGGTTTTTTTTTTTCGAGACAGGGTTTCTCTGTGTAGTCCTGGCTGTCCTGGAACTTATTCTGTAGACCAGGCTGGCCTCGAACTCAGAAATCCACCTGCCTCTGCCTCCCAAGTGCTGGAATTACAGGTGTGTGCCACCACGCCCGGCTTTTTTTTTTTTTTTTTTTTTTTTTCTGTTGCCGTCTTATCTCACCCCTTTCAAAACTCTTCCAACAGGCCCCCTTCTGTTTTCCTTGCTTTCTCCCTCTTCCGCTCTCCTCTCTTTCCCTCTTCCTCCCTCCCTCCCTCTCTCTGCAGCCTACCCCATCTTTTTTTTACCCAAGTAAGCTTCATTAGGGCTGTTTAGATACATGGATGAAAGTTGTTTACTTTCACGTGTACTTTACTCTAGTGTTTTCCTCCCCATCAATGGTTAACTGAATATATTACATGACAGGCTGAGGCCCCTGCTCCTGTACAGATCATCACAGCTGCTGTGAGTTAGCGTGCATGGCCCATGTCACACCTTGACGTCAGCATTCCACACCTCCTCTTCCTCTGACTCTAAATTATTACTCATTCTTCAGTATTCCCTGAGCTTTGAAGGGAGCTGATATTGATGTCCCTATTATAGCTGAGCACTCAATAGTCATTTATTTTTAATATTTTAACTTGCTTGAATCTCTATAATTACCCTTGACTACTGTGAAACAGATTTGGCAGCATAAACAGTTAATTTAGAAGGCAACTTGACAGGCATATCGTATCATGTCTTATTTGTAGTTTTTTTTTAATGTGGGGAAAAACTGCATGTATTGTATTCCCCCTGTGGTTAATGATTTCTCTCCACCCCCACCTTCCACCCCCAGACAGGGTTTTTCTTTGTGTAGCTCAGGCTGTCCTGCTGTCCTGGAACTTACTCTGTAGACCAGGCTGGCCTCACCTGTTTGTCTCCTAAGTGCTGGGATTAAAGGCATGTACCACCACTGCCCAGCAGTTTATTACTTCTTTAAAGAAGTTATGTATTTGTTTTTGAGACTGAGTCCACTATAGCTTTGGGTAGCCTTGAACTCACTGTGTAGATCAGGCTGACCTTTAACTCACAGATCCATGTGCCTCTTTCTCCCTACTGGGACTAAAGATATGTGCAGGCACACCCAGCATAAGGGTGTTCTGAGTCAGGGTCTTGTGTAGCCCATGCTAGCCTTGAACTTTACCAAGCTGGTCTTGAACTTGGGTGATCATCCTTGTAAGACCATGCCAATTCTGAGATGTAAGTACTGTGATTACTACACTGGCTTGTGACTGGTCTTTGTTACAGAGTAGATGGAATTAGGGGATATTTTTTTTCCTCTAAAATATAATTAGATTTATACCTCATCTAAAATTTGTGGGGGGGGTAAAAACCAGAAAACATCTAATTTTTCTCTCAATATTTTATATTCTAAAAGAGAATCAGAAATATGCATATTATGGTTTTCAAAAATACAAAGAAAGCAAAAGCAGATTTTATAGTGAATCCTCTCAGCAGTTTTAATTACCTGCAACAGACAAAATATCAATAGTGTAAAATATTTTTAAAATATTTGGTTTCTTAGGTTTTGTTTTAGAAAGTTTTGAGGTGTCAGATTATTTTAACTTTATTATACTTTAACAAAGTTTCAGATGTTTTTTACTACGGTGCTGTGGTTGAGTAGAGAGGGCACTGACCCAGGACCACGGGTCAGCTGACTCTTCCCACTTACATCGCTGTAGCCTTGATCCAGATGCTCCTCGGCCTTGGGTAGAGCCAGTGCCATACTTGGAATTGAGAAGATTGGATTGTATATTTCTAACATTTTGTCCAACCTGTGAATCTTTCTATTTCTCTTCTTTTTTTTTAGGGTTAGCATAAAAGAATCATCTGTAGCAAAACTAGGATCAGTGTGCCGTAGGATTTATAGAATATTTTCACATGCCTATTTTCATCACCGGCAGATATTTGATGAATATGAAGTAAGTATATGTCCTAACTTGCTTTATATTGCTGTGATAAAGACCATGACCAAAAACAGCTTGGAGAGGAAAGGGTTTATTGCTATTTACAACGTTTTTTTTTTGGTTTTGGTTTTTCGAGACAGGGTTTCTCTCTGTAGCCCTGGCTGTCCTGGAACTCACTCTGTAGACCAGACTGGCCTCGAACTCAGAAATCTGCCTGCCTTTGCCTCCCAAGTGCTGGGATTACAGGCGTGCGCCACCACGCCCGGCTCAACTTTTTTTTTTTTAAAGATTTATTTATTTATTATTATTTGTAAGTAAGTACACTATAGCTGTCTTCAGACACACCAGAAGAGGGCATCAGATCTCATCACGGATGGCTGTGAGCCACCATGTGGTTGCTGGGAATTGAACTCAGGACCTCAGGAAGAGCAGTCAGTGCCCTTAACCACTGAACCATCTCTCCAGCCTGCTACTTACAACTCTTAGGTTACACTCCATTACTGGGGAAGTCAGACAGGGCAGGAACTTGAGGCAGAAAATGGAGCAGAGGCCATGGAGGACTACTGCTTGGCTTGCTTTTCCCGGCTTGCTCAGCCTGACTTTTTTTTAAAGTTGTTACAGATTTTTTTTCCTTTTCTTTTTTTATTGGATATTTTACTATTTTCTTTATTTATATTTCAAATGTTATCCCCTTTCCAGGCACCCCCAAAAACTTCTATCCCATTCCCTCTCTCCCTTCTTCTATGAGGGTGCTCCTCCACCCATCCACCCACTCCTGTCTTCCTACCCTGAAATTCCCCTATACTGAGGCATCGAGCCGTCTCAGGACCAAGGGCCTCTCCTCCCATTGATGCCCAACAAGGCCATCCTCTGCTACATATGTGGCTGGAGCCATGGCTCCCTCCATGTGTACTCCTTGGTAGATGATTTAGTCCCTGGGAGCTCTGGGGAGGGTGGTCTGGTTGGTTGATATTGTTGTTGTTTTGTTTTTTTCAAGACAGGGTTTCTCTGTGTAGCCCTGGCTGTCCTGGAACTCACTCTGTAGACCAGGCTGGCCTCAAACTCAGAAATCCACCTGCCTCTACCTCCCAAGTGCTGGGATTAAAGGCGGGTGCCACCACCACCCGGTGATATTGTTCTTCCTATGGGGTTGCAAGCTCCTTCAGTCCTTTCTCTAAGTCCTCCATTGGGGACCCCATGCTTAGTCCAGTAGTTGGCTGTGAGCATCCACCTCTGGACTTGTCAGGCTCTTGCAGAGCCTCTCAGGAGACAGATCAAGCTCCTGTCAGCAAGCACTTCTTGGCATCAGCAGCAGTGTCTGTATTTGGTGACTGTATATGGGATTGGATCCCCAGGTAGGGCAGTCTCTGGATGGCCTTTCCTTCAGTCTCTGCTCCACACTTTGTCTCCATATTTCTTCCCATGAGTATTTTGTTCCTTGCTTCTAAGAAGGACGGGAGCATGCACACTTTGGTCTTCCTTCTTCTCTCACTTCCTGTGGTCTATGAATTGTATCTCACGTATTCTGAGCTTCTGGGCTAATATCCACTTATCTGTTAGTGCATACCTTGTGTGTTCTTTGTGATTGGGTTACCTCACTCAGGATATTTTCTAGTTCCATCCATTTGCCTAAAGATTTCATGAAGTCATTGTTTTTTAATAGCTGAGTAGTACATTGGCCTGGAATTCTTAGAAATCCCCCTTATTGAGCCTCCTTAGTGCTGGGATTAAAAAAACAGCCTGCTATCTTATACATCCCAATAACATCTGCCCAGGGGTGGCACTGTGCACAGCCATCAAGAATATATGCCAACAGGCTCTGCCTACAGGCCAGTCTTGTGGGGCACTTTCTCAATTGAGGTTCCCTCTTCCAAGATGACCCTAGCTTGTGTCAAGTCAACAGAAAACTAACCAGTACACTATGTCAACAATTATTGTAATACATTCTTGTCAGAATAGCAGGAAAGTGTTTTGATATTACTTCTAGCCTTTTGGATAGTAAATGGCTTTTTTCCCCTTTCTTTCTACAGAATGAAACATTTTTATGTCATCGGTTTACCAAATTTGTGATGAAATATAATTTGATGTCGAAGGATAACCTGATTGTACCAATTTTAGAAGAGGAAGTTCAGAATTCAGTTTCTGGGGAAAGTGAAGCGTGAAGGAATCATGTAGAACAATGTACTGGTCACATAAGTAACAATTATGTACTGTAGATACCATTTTAGACAGCAATCATGTATCCATATTATAGCTTATCCTTTAGTATAGGTTTTTGTATGCTATGTGTTGCCTTTTTAAATGGGAAATACATTTTAAGTTATTCATGAGCTGTATATTCACTGGTGTGGCACTCATGGTTTTTAAATAAGTTTAGTATTATCTGTTTATAATGCCTGTTAATAAAAGATTTACAGTTTGGTATAATTGCTGCTAAACAATCATTGGATCACAATCCTTTCAAATCTATAAAAGAATGAGCTTGTGTTTCACACAAGTACTTACAATTACTAAAGAGATAATATTTTCTTTTTTTATCCCTGTTTTAATATTTTAGAAAATTCAGTAGTATTCCATCTGTACTGTTAACTTTTCCAAAATGAGATAAAAGCGTTTAAAAGTTCTGTTTATAGCATTTGATATGCATAACCGATTATGTATATGTTCAGAGAAATTCGAGGAGGTGTTAGTAATATTTAATCTCTCTCTTCTACATAAAGTGTACTCTAGGTCAGTGTACTTGGAAACATTGCCTTTTTTGAGATAGTGGATTGTTAAGCACATGGTGACGATGACAGGGCACATACATGATGCTCGTGGACACCTGCCCCTTCTTATGTCCCTTAGTCCTTCAGGAAGTACACTAGTCAGGAAATTTATTTACCAAACTATGGTTAGTGGTGGCGCTTCCCTATTTATATTTGTATTAATTGCTTACAGAGCATACCTCATACTAGCAGTAAGGTTACACTACAGGAAAACTGTACTGTACAGGAAAACTGTACTGCCTACCTTTGATATTTGAAATTGCTGTAACTACTTAGAAAATAGTCCTTAATATAGTTTGACTTTTCCTGTTGGTAATATTAATATTTTCACCTAACCCTAAGCAGCATTAAATAGATATGAAAAAAGATAGTGTATTTATTTTATTCTCCCTCCTTAAAAGCTTATTGTTTGAATTATATGCACATGTAAGACTATTTACAATAATTCACAGGTTAAGTGGTGTTGATAAGTGGTCATACTTTGATTTCTTATTTCAGTGTCTTAAGAATCTAAGTGCAGACTTCTATAACGTGATTGGTGGAGTTTCTCATTAAATGCTGAGGTCTCTATGCCACACTGTAACAGGGCACTAAGATGGAACAGAGACCTGTGCAGTTGGGACAGCTGAAGCCATCTTTACCAATTTAACAAACACAAGAAACTTCCTTTTTATTTAAAAGCTATTTGCAAATGAAATTGAAAAATGCATTCATCTTGTTTGCTTTTCTATTATTTGAACAAATGACTTGTATTGTATTATAAGACAAGTATACACAGAAAAATTGGGAAATGACAGCATACTGGGAGTGTGTGTAGAGTTGTTGCCTGGCCTGCCTGTGCTGTGCCAGTGGTCACCATCGTCACTGTACCTGAGCCCACAGCTATCTTCTAAGAAGTTTATGTTCGCAGTGACTAGAACATTGACTGAAATTAGGTGTTTATATTACTGTCACCATAAATCATTGGGGTTAGTGATTTTTAAATAAACTTGGTAAATATCCAAGAGACTAACCTTTACTAAGTTCATGAATTATACAAAGCATAGCAATGTTGCTGTTCTCTAGTTGGAGTCTCACGGTGGGGTTCTGTCATTTGACTATTTCTCAGTGAACAGTTAAGGTAGTGATTGGGTTGTGGATCTGACTGAGAAATTGGAACATTTTGTGAATATATGGCTTAGTGTTAACAGGAAAATAAAGTATGGTTTTCTTTTTATACTTAATCCACCCTCCCTGTAATATGTTGAAATTGATCATAAATCTGCAAAAGCATCAGTTTGTATTCTTACTTTTGTATTCATACTGACACCTCACTTCTTGTAGGTAAGATCTCAGTGAAACAGTGTGTGTTTTAATACTATTCACATAATTTTGAAAATGCATATATACATGAGTAGTAGTTTAAAAAGTGGCTGGAGCCACAGTGGTGGGGCACACATTTAATCCAGCAAAGAGAAGCAGTGCCTGGGCTATGTGAGATCCTGTCTCAAAGATATGGGGCCAGCAGGATAGCTCAGCAGGTAACAGCAGGATTGCTAACAAGCCTGATGACTTCAGTTTCATCCCCAAAACCTACATGGAGAGAACAACTCCTGGGAGTTGTCCTTTGACACAAAATCCAAGTTTTTTTTTTTAATTTATTTTTAATTTATATGACTACACTGCAGCTGTCCTCAGACACACTAGAAGAGGGCATCAGATCCGATTATAGATGATTGTGAACCACCATGTGGTTGCTGGGAATTGAACTCAGGACCTCTGGAAGAGCAGCCAGTGCTCTTAACCACTGAGCCATCTCTCCAGCCCCCCATCTTTTAAAAATTAAAAGATGATTAATGAGGCTAAATGTCAGAATGGAAAATCGGATTGGAGAGGTCAGCTGGTGAGACTGGCCTGATGACCTGGATTCAGTCCCTAGAACGCACGCGGTAGTAGGAGAGAACTGACTTCTGCCGTTGTCCTCTGACTTCCACACATTGGCATGTGCTAGCCCCAAATAAATGAAAATGTAAACTTCTGAAAAAATTGTTAAAGAGCTGAAGAGATGGCTCAGCTGGTAAAGTCCTTGCCGTGCAAACCTGAGGACCTGAGTTGGATCCCAGCCCCCGTGGCAGCACGCTTGTAACCTGGAGTGGAGAAGGCAGGTTTGAGGCAGGTGGACGAGCCTCACATTTTGTTTTAAACATGCATTGTCTTTCAGGTTCTCCAGCTGCTCCCACTTTGTATTCTGACCCAAAGTCAGCATGCTGACTACATCGTAACCCAGCCAGATACAGATTTGAGCTCAAAAGGCCTTAGGCATTTACAGACACTAATAGCAGCATTTAAGTTATCTCCCAAAAATGGTGGAAGAGATTGGCTACATCCTTCAAACTGAACTCTTTAACTTGGCTCTCCTGGTGTAGACAGGCCTCAGTGGAGAATCCATTCTTTCTTGCTGTCTGTCTAGAGGACTATTTCCATAAGAAATGCTGTGGACTGAGGGCATTGTGGAATCTGAACTGATCCTGAGTCAGAATGGTTTGGGCATTCCCAGTTCAATGGGAAGAAACAACACTTTGAAGTGTACAACACAGTTGTGGATGCATCGTGTTATCCAGTGCTTATTAATCTCCGGTGTCTGGAACTCTGTCAGTTGATGCACACTGCACAGCTCCCTTCCCTGGCTCCTGGTTACCATTCTACTCTGATTCTGTACAATTGTAGAAACCTCATGCCAGAGTGGAATTATGCAACATGTGGGGCCAGCTTCTTTCAGCAAGCATTGCATCCTTCAAGCTCATCCATGTTACTGTATGCTGAGGATGCCCCGCCCTTCCCCTTTATGTATGGGAGTATTTTGTGTGCATGCATGTCTGCACCATGCGAATGCAGAGCACAGAAGAAGGCATCAGGTCTCTTGGACCTGGAGTTACTGATGGTGGTGAGAAACTGGGTAGGTCAGACATGGGAATGTTGAATGGTTGGGTGTTTCTGTTTTTACTTTTCAAGGAATCTCCATACTATTCTCATCGCTGCTGCAGCAGTTTGCATCCCTACCATCTGGGCAAAGGCTCCGTTTCCTCCACATCATCTGCATTTTGTGGACAGTGGCCATCCCTGCAGCTGTGAGCCTCATTTCCCTGATGACACTGGACACTTTCTCACACCTCTTAGTTGTTTCTATGTTGTCCTTGGATAAATGCCTCTTCCGCTCCTTAGTTCATGGTTTTTTGTTGTTTTTGGTTTTGGTTTTTTTTTTTTTGTATTTATTTATTTATTTATTTATTTATTTTGTTTTGTTTTTTTCTTCTGTGTAGTCCTGGCTGTCCTGGAACTCACTCTGTAGTCCAGGCTGACCTTGAACTCAGAAATCTGCCTGCCTCTGCCTCCCAGACTGCTGGGATTACAGGCGTGCACCACCACCGCCTGGCTCCTTAGTTCATGTTTAAACTGGGAATTTTTTTATTTCGAATGTGCCATTGCATTGCATTACTTATCTGATTGGAGAGTAACTTTTTATCAGATGTAGGGTTGCCAATTTTTTTTTTTTTTGCCATTTCGTAGATTGTCTTCTTACGCTCCTTTGCTGTATAGAAAGCTTTTCTTTAAAAAACATCACACACAAAACACACACGCACACATGCATATACACATACACAAAACAAAAATAAACCCAAACCTTTGTGGGGCTAGAGAACTGCCACAGGTTAATAGCACTGGCTGCTCTTCCAGAGTACCTGGGTTCAGTGCCCAGCACCCACATGGTAGCTCCCAACTATCCATGACTCTAGATTTAACACCATCTTCTCTGTGCACTGGGCATGCACATGGTGCACAGACCTACATGCCAACAAAACACACATGTGTACTTAATCTTTAAACAACATACTAGTTTATGTGTGTGAATGGATGCATGCATGCCATCATGCATGTGTGCAGCTCAGAAGACAACTTTTGGGAGTGGACTCTTTCCTACTAGGGTCCCAGGGATGGAACTCAGGTCGTCCCTCAGGTACTTAGCAGCAAGTACCACTGAACCCTCTCACTAGCCCTGGGTTGCCTTTTAGGGAGGAATTGAACCTAAAACAGTAGTCAGTACTGGGGAGTGGAGGATCATGCTTGAAGTCCAGCGATGGGAGGCTGAGGTAGGAGTATCAGTCAGCTGAGCCTGGGAGGCCGAGACTAGCATTAGCAGTGTGGGAAACCTCACACGGTCCCAAAACACAAGAAACCAGGCATTCACTTGTCCATTGGTAACTTTTAGAGTACATAAAAGGACTTAGTTCTGCTGGTACTCAGAAACCCTAAGGGAGGGAGGGAGGGAGAGAGAGATGGGAGATTGTGTGTGTGTGTGTGTGTGTGTGTGTGTGTGTGTAGCTTTTTTCTTTATTTTTGAGATATCTCATATAGCCTAGGCTAGCGTAGATGAAGATGACTTTGAACTTCTGACCCTTCAGCTTCCGCTTCCTGAATGCTGAGGCGGCTCTGACTTCCCAGTCCACATGGTGCTGGGATTAAACCCAAGGTTTTGTGCCTGTTGGGTGAGACTCGGAACTGAGGTATCCTCAGCCCCTTACCCCCGCCTCTTCTCATCTTCATAAAAACCATTTATTATTGTTGTTGTTGTTGTTGTTGTTGTTGTTGTTGTTGTTAGGGGGTGAAAGGTCAAGATTATATTGTCATCATAACGAAATGGGCTTAGAACTAAAAATCGGCTTAGAACTGGATCCCTTGGCCCTTTCTCCTCTTGTCGCCTCCTAATTCAAAATGCTTGCGTCTCTTGATAGCCAGCACCCTCTTAGATCAGGAGTTGGAATCCACACACTCCAGTCTCAGCACAATCTTTGTAGTCTTAGCCTTTTTGCGGAAAATAGGCGTAGTCTGCCCACCATAGCCACTCTGTTTCCTGTCCTACGCCACTTTCCCTGGGCAGACAGAGAACCCTTGCCCTTCTTGTACTGTGTCACCTTGTGGGGTTGGTGCTTCCCACATTTCTTGCATAATGTCCGGCGGGTCTTGGGAATGTTCACCATGTTTGCAGGAGTGCTATCAGCTCAGAAAGAGCAAAACCATTTATTATTTGAGACAGGATCTCACAGTGTAGCCCTGGCTGGCCTGGAACTCACCATGTAGACGAGGTTGTCCTGCAACAGAGCTGGATCTGCAGGTGGCATGCAGACGTCCATGAAAGGCATGGCCAAGAACATGAGAAGCTCCACCCTGGGCCTGAGAGCAGTGCCCAGCTTCCCTCTCAGTCACACCAAGGGGAAGCAGAAGTGAGCTCAAATTTTAGATAGTCCCAGGTAAGTTGCATTTTTGCAAGATGCTGTAATCCCAGGAGAAACATCCTCTTTTTGAATCCCATGTGTTTCTTGAGGCCACATTGTAGCATTCAGTCACTGAGTTAGGGGTAGGTTAGAGTTTGGCAGTGGTCTGTCCAGTAGAGTGAATCGCGATGGGGTATCTGGGACTTCCAGGGCCCCGGCTTCCCCGGCCTATCAGAATCAGACTGTGATTTTGGCTGATTACAAACAGCCCCTTTCTCTTGCTTATAATTCTAAATTAAAAATAGGCCAGTCGTTAACTGGCTGTAGTCCCATCTGCCTTTAACTCACACTGGCTAGTTTCTGAGTGTGCCAGAAGCCTCACAATGTAGCCATTCTTCTCAGACCCTCCCACACAGGCAAGCACTAATTCGGTGATTCCATAAGTTGAACCCAAATGAGCCTCTGAGTCACAGTTGGCGTGGGAGCCCTTCATCACTTGGCCTTGGCCTTCTGTTTACGCCTCGAGTGATTTAATATGAAGATGAAGCCTTAGCTCACCTCCCAGAAGAAATCCAGCCTGTCCTCGTCCAGATCCAATGAGTGAGGAAGTGAATCAAGCCATTGTAGATTCAGTGTGTGAGCACTGAGTGCTGCGAATGATTTCCCAGGACAGAAGCTTTCCCCTTGGTCAGAAATATCCACCAGGATAGCCGAGCAAGCCAAGCACGCATCTTAAAACTATGATTTCAGAAGCAAATCTGAAAATACGTTTCAGAATACAGCTATGCCAATGATAGCAGTCTTGAGACTACAGCATTGACTTATGGGGAAGAAATAGAACATGACGTTTGTGGCTTCAAAAGGGTAAAGTTGGGAGGGGTCGGGTATGGTGATGAACGCCTGTTATCCCAGCGTTGGAGATCAAAGGCAGAAGGCGTTCAATCTCTCTGCCTTCCGAGTGCTGGGACTAAAGGTGTGTGCCATGCCTGGCATAGAATTATTAAAAAAACAAGAAGGAAATAGGTCAGGGATATTGAAATGTCTGCTCTTTTCCAGAAGAAGATTCCCAGAACCACGTTAGATGGCTCACAACCACCCACGACCACAAGCTCCAGGGGTCTGGCACCCTCTTCTGGGCCTGTGTACATACTGCACCCACCCTCCATGTACACACAATTAAAATAAATCATAAAGACTCCAAGAATATATTTATTTATTGTATGTGGAGGGAGGGCATACACATGCTGTGGGCACACGTGGAGGTCAGAGGTTAACTACAAGAGTTGATTCTTTCCTTCTACCATGTGGGTCCTGGGGATTGAACCCGGGCCATCCTGCTCGGTGCCTTACCTACAGAGTCATCTCACTGCCTCTGACTTACTACTTACACCCTCCCTCCCTCCCTCCCTTCCTCCATCCCTCTCTCCTTCCCTCCCTCCCTCCCTCCTTCCCTCCCTTCCTCCCTTCCTTCTTTCTCTCCTTTCCTTCCTTCTCCCCCCTTTTTTTAAAGTCTTGCTGATTGAAAGTTTTGATCCATCACATCAGTCATTTTTGTCTCTAAAATCAGGAAGTTTCATTGGATAGCATGTAAGTTGTGTTTTACAGTAACATGATAGCTTATGTTGCTCTGTTATGCCACGAGATAGAGAGGCTGTAACCCTCAGCATAATCTGTATTAAAGCCTTTTCAGGGCTGGGGCTGTAGCAGTGTTTACCTGGCAAGGACAACACCCTGGGTGTGACCCTTTGCTCCACAAAAAGCTCTTGTTGGAATCCCAGCAAGAGGATTGCATCTGCACCTAGCCTGGGCTAAATAGCGAGACCCCTCTGTTTTCAAGCCTGGGCTGCTTTTGCCTGTAGTGTCTAGCTCTTGCTCTTCAGGAGGCTGAGCCATGAAGGAGGTCAGTTAAGCCAGCAGCACCATGAGAAGACTCAAATATAAAGTTTTCCATGGATGCGTTTACAGCTTGGCTGTTGAGAAGTCAATGAAGACTTTCTTTAAAATAGTATTTGTTTTTTGGCAAGGTAACCCTGGCTGTCCTGGAACTCAGTGTACAGAGCAGGCTGGCCTTAAACTCAAAGATCGATCCACTTATCTCTGCTCTCTGAGTGTTGGGTAAAAGGTGTGTGCCAGCCATGCCTGACTTTGGGGTGTGTGTGTGTGTGTGTGTGTGTGTGTGTGTGTGTTTAAGACAGTCTCCCACTGCAGCCCAGGCTAGCCTGAAATTTGAGTCAATCTTCCTTGACCTCTTAAATACTGGGATTAGAGGCTAGCACCACCACACTTGGCTTAATATTGTACTTATGTGTGGCTTTTTTGTATAACTGCCAGCCTTGTGAGTCCTGGGGTTGCAGGTGTGTACCACTATGCCCTACCTACCTACTTGAATATATAACCCAGGTTCTTCTAAAAACCAAGGCATCCTGTGTAGCCAAGGATGGTCTTAAACCTAGGACTCTGCTGTAACAGGAGTGCCTGTGGGTGCCCCTCCCCCATCCTGCCCACCAGCACTGACAAGAGAAGGCTGCAGTGAGGCTTCAGCACAGCAGGTGTGGGGCTTCCTTGTGGCGTTACCAGGAACTCATGGAGAGTGGCTTAGTTTGGGTACATTTAAGTATTTGTTAACACATGATACATATAGAATCCTCATGCAGGAGGATTGCTATGAGTTTCAGAGCTATATGTAGCAAGACTTTGTCTCAAAAAACAAAATGAGGGCCAGGTGGTGGTGGCACACTCAGCACTCAGGGGCAGGGAGGGGTGGGAAGGGGTGGGGAGGGGCAGGGAGATAGAGGCAGGCAGATCTCTAAGTTTGAGGTCAGCCAGATCTAACAGGGGAGTTCCAGGACAGCCAGAGCTACACAGGGAAACCCTGCCCCAAAAAACCAGTCAACCAACCAACCAACCAACCAACCAATCAACCAACTCTTCCCCAAAGACAAACAAACAAAACGAAATAAAACAAGAAAAAGAAAAGAAAAAAATCAACAAAACCAGGCATCTTTGTGTTCAGTAGCCTAACAACAAATGAGTTTATTATTCAAATGACTCACAATGTCAACATCAAGCCAATAAAAATATATATAAATGACTTAAAGGCAGCCGGGCGTGGTGGCGCACACCTGTAATCCCAGCACTTGGGAGGCAGAGGCAGGCGGATTTCTGAGTTCGAGGCCAGCCTGGTCTACAGAGTGAGTTCCAGGACAGCCAGGACTACACAGAGAAACCCTGTCTCGAAAAACAAAAACAAAACAAAAAATGACTTAAAGGCATAGCCTACTGTAGTTCTTTTGGAGGTCAGCCTTTCATACATAAATGCAAGGCCCCTGTTCTGTAGAAAATGGGTCTACACGGGGTAAAGACTGGGTGATAAGAAAGCCTCCCTGCAGCAGGAGGATGGCAGCCATGGAGAGGGTCAGAATCTCAGCCATCACATGGGTTGTGAGCCCCCTCCACTCCCGCAGGACTGAGAATTTTGGGTTGTAACATTTTCCAGGTATAACATGTCTAGATAAAAACGGGATTTAAGCCTAACAGTTGTAGCAGGCCACTTCCATTTGAGACTGATACTTGTTCTCTTCAATAGTGTTTGAAATTTAAAAAAAAGGAAATTAGATTTTGTTGGCTGTTGTTTGAGACACGGACTCACTGTGTAGTCCTGGCTGTCCTAGAATTCAGAGATCTACCTACCTCTGCCTGCCAAATGCTGAGATTAGAGGTGTGGCAGCTTGGCACAGATGAAATGCTTTCATCCACCATGGCTCTTACACATTGAGATTGTGGGATCTCCTTTAAACGACTTTTGTTTTTGTTTTTTTTTTTCCAGGAACCAGTCAGTCACCTTTTATTGGGCACTAGTTCTCAGTCAGGGCATGACGATTCAGCCAGTCAAATCTTCCTAGGTCGGAGCAGGGCAGGCGGTTTGCTCAGCCGTGCAGTGCCCTCCATAGTGACCCCTCTTCGGTGACCTGTCGTTGGTTTTTACTGCGAGTGTGCGCATGCGCGCAGGGCACTTGCTTGTGGAGGCCGCAGCCCAACTTTGTGGGACTGGCGCTCTCTTTCCATATTTCTTTGGGTTCCAGAGACTGAACTCGGGTCACGGTCACGAGGCTTGCGCGGCAAGCGCCTGTACTGACTGGGCCATCCTGTCAGCCTTAACTGACTTAGAGATTTCTGTTTAACTGGTAGGCTCTCGGGACCAACAATGCCAACGTTAATGGTTCGAAAAGACGCAGGAAAGAAATGCTGTTTGAAGACGTTTGACAAACAGGGCTTGCTTTGTATGGACACAACAGTGAGAGACAAAAATCAAATTAACTGCGATAGGCAGGGAATAGCTATTTTCACGAGTCTGTGTCCATGGGAGAGAGGGACGGAAGGGAGGGTAGAATAGTCTTCGGTGTAATCGAGGCTGTGGCTGCCTGAGAAGGCTCTGGTCGACATGATCAGGATAGCCAGCCTTTTTAATCGGCCTGCTGAGAAATACTGACTTCGGTCCGTTTGTGGGCAAGTGACCCAGCTTGCTGCTTAATGGCCAGCCGAGACATCTGTTTACACAGACGATTTAGCTGAAACGAAAGCAAGCTTGTAAATTGATAAACAGTTGGTTATTCTTCCTTGTCTCAGAGGTTGAGCCAAAGTTTACATAGATTAGGGGAAGGCTGAGCCTGGAAATTAAAAATATTACATAGATGTAGATAGTAGCGGGAGAAAGTCAGACGCAGCCATTTAATAACTCTCAGGCCTTCCGCGGGTCCCTGGCCACTCACATGCACGTGACCTGGGTCACGCCCTCTTCCTGGTCAAGCTGCGCGTCCTCGAGGTCCCGGAGCGCGCCGCCGCCGCCGCCGCCGCCGAAGCCGGGGAGGCCGTCGCCCCGGGCCGGCCGCTCCGCCTCGGCCCAGCACTCTCTGGAGGGGGAGAGGGGCCCCTCCTGGAGAGGCGCTCGGCCTCCCGCGCCGTCCGGGCCTGTGCTCCTGCCGCCGCCCCTGCTTCTGTCCTCGCCCCGGGACAGCCGGCCGCCTTTCCGCTGAAACACACGAGCGCGTCAGGCCGGGCACGCGCGTGCGCACCGCCGCCCTGCCCGCCGCCCTGCCCGCCGCCCTGCCCGCCGCGCTCTCCCGCTCCTCCCCGCGGGGGCTGGGGTGCGGGTCGGAGCCCGAGCTGCCCGACCGACCCCGGCCCGTCATCTGCACCCGTGCCCGGCTCTCCCTGCCTGTCTGAGACTCGGCTCTTGCCCGCCCGTCTCAGTGGGAGGGGGCTGTGTGGACATTTCTCGGGAGAGCACGAGGTAGCTTGTACTTGGGAAACGAACGAGAGCGGTTTGTCTTGTTCGCGGCGGCGGTGCTGGTGACGGGGCTGTGGAGAATGCGCTGTGTGGGTTTCTTGTCGGTGTCACGAGGCACAAACGTGTCGTGGAGACAACACATTCTAAGTGTTTGTTTAGAAGAGCAGTTCTCAACCTGTGGGCTGGGGACACTTCGGGTCGAATGAGCCTTGGGGGGTGGGTTTGCCCGAGACCATCCGAAAACACAGATACAGCCATTTGCGTTCATAATGGTAGCCAAATTATAGCTATGGAGTAGAAATAAAAATAATTTTGTGGTTGGGAGTCACCAGGACAGAGGAGCTAAGGGTCACCGCAGCAGACCCCTCCTGTGCGGCTCTGCGGCCCGCCCCACAGGGGCGTGTCTGCTGATAAAGGTGTAAAGGCTGGCAGTGCCCTCGGTGCATGTGGACTTTGAGTAAGAATGGCCCCCATAGGCGCATATATTTGAATTCTTAGTAGTAGAACTCTGAAAAGTGAGAAGGATCGGGAGGTGTGGCCTTGTCAGAGAGAGAGTGTCACTGAGGGTGGGCTTTGAGCTTTCCAAAGCCCAGGCCAGGCCCAGTCTCTCCCTCCTTCCCTGTCGCCCCTCTCCCCCTCCCTCTGCTCCTCAAGTTGATAATGGACTAAGGCTCTGAGACTGCGAGCAAGCCCCAACCCAATGTTCTCTTTTCCAGCGTGTCTCCTCACAGCGGTAGGACAGTGGCTCAGACAGCCTGAAAACCTAGATCTAAAGATCTCCCGGTGACAGAGGGGTTTCCTCGAGGAGGGCTCAAGGCCAGCGTGTGGGTGTCCAGGGCCGCGGGACTGCCTGACTCTCGCTGCCAGCGTGCCACGGGTCCAATCACAGACCCTCAGCCTGGAGGGCCGGGCAAGGATTCAAAACCCAGACAGACTAACAGTCCAGGATTCTTTCATATTGGCCACATGCACTTCAGTGTTAGTCGGAACTAAGGTTACACTTTACTGTGCGACAGAGATAAAGTTACAAAACTCTTAGGCAACTCTGCCCGTGGGGCCTGAGCGGCGCTCAGGTAGGTGCCTGGCTTGAGAGTGACCCTGCTCGGCCGGGGCTGGGCAGCGCTGACTGCTGGGCTTCCTCAAGTCTGGCTAGTGGGGGCCTTTCCCACGGATACAAAGATGCCCTGGGCTTGTCCTCAGCCTTACAGCCTGACTGTTCACACGGGGAGCCCTGGAGCCCTCGGCTGCAACAGGGACAAAGGTGACTTTTGCAATACACTATCGTGTGTCAGATAGCAGAGGCCAGCTCTCACAGCCGTGAGAATTTCCTTAATAAAAACGGAATATTCTCTAGCATATGCTATTCATAGTAATTTACTTTTAGATAACTGTTAATAAGTAAACGGCTATCAGTTGTAAAGTTGAAACTTTACAGCTACCTGATAAAATAGTCCGCACTGTATCCTAACCACACTGTATCCTAAAACACTTCAGAGCACACACTTCTGCTCTCAGAAGACTCAGGCTTGATGAATAAATGTCTTTCGCAATGATATTGCCTCTCACACCACCTCGCCCCGTGTGAAATGTCTTTTTACAATCAGCCAATTTGTGATTTCCTAAAAATTCCAAACGTTGGAGTCTGAACCCATCCACTCTGGAGACCATTCTCTTCAGTCCCCCGTTCTTCTGGGGCCCCCGTGAAGGGGTAAGGCCATGGAGTGTCCTGCCCCTGGGCCCTGGTGCCCTCCCCAGTGCTTGTCACAGTACATTGCAAAATGAGAGATCAGTGTCGCAAGGCTTGCGTTCCTTAACTAAAACTGTTACAGAATAGTACATGTACCTGCACACACACACACACACACACACACACACACACACACTAGAGAACCTGGTAGAACAAAGAAAAAAGGAAAGCTCATCCTACCTCCAAAATTCACTATTGTTAGAACCTTGATATATTTTGTCTCCTCCGCCTCCCTCTTTCCCTCCCTCCCTCCCCCTCCCCCTCTCTCTCTCCCTCCCTCTCTCTCTCTCTCCCTCCCTCCCCCCTCTGTCTTTCTCTCCTTCTGCATATGAGCGGTCCATAAAGCACAGTGCACGTTTGTACGCTGTGTGACCACTTCCCACCTAGCACTGCTCTCATTCCCTGACTCTCGGGCTCCCTCGTGGCCTTTCCCGATTCTTTCTGACACTTTCTCTACCAGATGAGAGAGAATTATGCTGATCTGGATGCAGACCCACTGCCACCCTAACAAACGTCTAGTGTGTCACTCTTGTTTAAAAGAAAGGGGACTGACCCATTCTATTAGTGCCTTTCTTGATCCAGTGTCAAAATACCAGACAAAAGCAACTTCGGCCTGGTTTCTTTTGTCTCGCGTTTGAGGGTACGGTTTGTCACGATGAGGAAAAGATTGCCGAGTCCACAGTTTGGAAACAGAATTATGGATTCTGGCGATCAGCTCACTCTCTGCCTTTTCCTCAGTTCAGGACTTAGCCCAAGGAGGGAAGGACCCGCTTTCGGGTGGGTCTGTGCCTTAGGGTTTCATTTCATTGCTGTGAACAGACACCACGACCGCAGCAGCTCTCATAACGGAAAGCATTTAATTGGGGCTGGCTTACAGTTTCAAAGGTTCAGTCCAATATGGTAGGAAACGTGACAGCATGCAGGTGCTAGAGGAGCCGAGAGTTCTGCATCTCACTCTACAAGCAGCAGCAGGAGACTGTCCACACTGGGCAGAGCTTGAGCATATATGACCTCAAAGCCTGCCCCGCAGTGACACACTTCCTCCAACAAGACCACTCCTGCTCCAAGGCCCCACCTCCTACTGGTGCTGCACCTAAGGGCCAAACCTATGAAACCAGTCTGCCGTCCCACCCCAATTAATCCAACACAGGTAGTTTCTCCTGGGCGTGCTCCTAGATAATGCTCACGGGCGTGCCTGGAAGCTCGCCTCTATATAATCCTAAGTCCCTGGAAGCTCGCCTCTATATAATCCTAAGTCCCTGGAAGCTCGCCTCTATATAATCCTAAATCCCTGGAAGCTCGCCTCTATATAATCCTAAGGCCCTGGAAGCTCGCCTCTATATAATCCTAAATCCCTGGAAGCTCGCCTCTATATAATCCTAAGTCCCTGGAAGCTCGCCTCTATATAATCCTAAGTCCCTGGAAGCTCGCCTCTATATAATCCTAAGTCCCTGGAAGCTCGCCTCTATATAATCCTAAGTCCCTGGAAGCTCGCCTCTATATAATCCTAAATCCCTGGAAGCTCGCCTCTATATAATCCTAAGGCCCTGGAAGCTCGCCTCTATATAATCCTAAGGCCCTGGAAGCTCGCCTCTATATAATCCTAAATCCCTGGAAGCTCGCCTCTATATAATCCTAAGTCCCTGGAAGCTCGCCTCTATATAATCCTAAGGCCCTGGAAGCTCGCCTCTATATAATCCTAAATCCCTGGAAGCTCGCCTCTATATAATCCTAAGGCCCTGGAAGCTCGCCTCTATATAATCCTAAATCCCTGGAAGCTCGCCTCTATATAATCCTAAATCCCTGGAAGCTCACCTCTATATAATCCTAAGGCCCTGGAAGCTCGCCTCTATATAATCCTAAATCCCTGGAAGCTCACCTCTATATAATCCTAAATCCCTGGAAGCTCACCTCTATATAATTCTAAGTCCTGCTGCCCATAAGACAGACGTGCAGCTCGGGGGACAGGCCTGCCCGCCCTTCCCAGTGTGTAAAGAGACACCATGATCACAATGACTTTTAAGAAGGACACCATTTACTTGAGGCTGGCTTACAGCTCAGAGGTTTAGTCCATCATCCTCACGGTGGGAAGCAGTGCCACGGTGGGTGGCACTCAGGTAGACATGGTGCTGGAGAGGTAGGTAGTTGAAAGTTCTACATCCAGATTGACAGGCAGCAGGCAGAAAACAAGGCCACGCCTACTCCAATAAGGCCACACCTCTTAGAGCCAGTCCATAAGCATTCAACATGAGTCTATAGTGATGTGTGTGTGTGTGTGTGGGGGGTGCACATTCTGAATCAAACCACCACAGCTAGCTTGGCCATCATGGAAAATAATATGCAACACTGAAAGACAGCCACCCTGTGAACCGGCCATGGGTAAGGCAGGAGGAGCGAAGTCAGGATGTTAATGAACATCTGCACTTCATGATCACTGCCCTACTTTTCATAAGACCTCTGAGTAGAGCCATCCTGACCGTGTGTCACCTGGTGAGTGGATAAAGGAGGCGACACCCCTCCACCTGCTGCTGGTGCTCAGGGAAACAAGCCAGGCTCAGACAGACAGGAACCACGCTCTCAGACACACAGAGTGTGGGGAGTTCATCCCATAGGAATTTACAAGAACGGTGTCTACCAGAAGCTTGAGAGAGTGGGGGTGGGGTGGGTAAGGACAGGGGAAGGTGAACTAATGGACCCCAGCTGCAGTTAGGGCAGGAGGTTCTGGTCTGCTGTGGCCCTGTTGGGTGACTGTGTACACTAGATGTCAATGTTTTCACCATAAACAAGTGATACATATTTGAAAAGGTAGGCATGCTAATTTATAAATTATACAGTATATATGTGCATTGAAATATCACATTGTACACACACACACACACACACACACACACACACACACTTTAGAATTGTTATGTACCAGAGGCTGGAGAGCTGACTGACAGGTACGAGCACTTGCTGCTCTTGCAGAGGACCAGGCTTTGGCTGCTATGGGGTTGGCCCCATGTGGTGGCTCACAACTGTCTGTAACTCTAGTTCCAAGGATGCCCTCACCTGGCTTTCCTGGCACCAGGCACGCACATACATACATACATGCAAGCAAAACACTCATACATAAAATAAATCTTTAAAACATTTATGTACCACTTAAAAGTTAATTTAAATAAAAATGCATTCACACTGCAAATACCAAACTAAACCAAAACACCACCTGCCTTCCAGGGGGCAGTCTCTCTGTTTTTCTCTTAAACAACAGAACTTTCTCCCGCCAACCTCCCACAGTGTTTGAGCAGGTGGTATCAACACAGGCCACATCTCCAGCCTCCTTTGGAAGTGGATGTGGACAGAGCAGTTCAGATCAAAGCAACAGGAGAAGACATGATAGCCTGAGAAAGTCGCTGCCTGAGGCACGAACTTGGAATTCCAACTTCCTGTATTCAGAGGCTGAACATAGTTCCAGCTGGCTGAGGGCACAGGCTCTTCAGGGGAGAGCCCGAGTCTGATGGCAGCAAGGCGGGTCCAGGCCATCAAGGCCCCCTCCCACCCTGAGTGCCTGCCCACCTTTAAGTATTACAGTTGTCGCCTCCCGTGTGGGATTCGATGCTTACAGGGTTAGGTTGTTTATTTATGTTGTGTGGGCCGCGGTGTCCATGTGGAAGACATGTGGGCGTGGTTCTTTCCCTTTGTGGATGTCAGGACAGAACTCAAGCTGATGGATTTGGCAGCCGATGCCTTCACCTGAGCCACCTCAATGGAACATCTTAGCAAGTAGTTATTTTACTAATTACCAGTCAACATGAAAAAAAAAGATCCTGATAACTAATGCTTTTCACTTAATTTCCCCCAACTTTATGATTATGAAAAGTTCCAAACATGTAGAAGACTTAAAAAAGAATAGGTGCCCAATGCCCTCCACTTAACTAAGCAATTTTCTTCCTGGTGTGTGTAAGCTCTGGAACATCAGTACACCACACTTCTGCATTAGTTGGAGAAAACACTTGGCATGCCTGGATTCTCCTCCTGCCTCTTTATACCATTAGCAGAATTGTTTGTTTGTTTGTTTGCTTGTTTTTCGAGACAGGGTTTCTCTGTGTAGCCCTGGCTGTCCTGGAACTCACTCTGTAGACCAGGCTGGCCTCAAACTCAGAAATCTGCCTGCCTCTGCCTCCCAAGTGCTGGGACTAAAGGTGTGTGCCACCACCGCCCGGCTCATTAGCAGAATTTAATGATCTGCTGTTGATCTGTTCTCAAAGCAAAGCCTGAGAGCTCTGTGGTCTGTGCTAATGTTTTCATATTTTATAAAGGAACGGAGACTTGGGGGCACAGGCGCTCTTGCCCTCCTCCTCCAAGCCCTCAGAGGTCTTCTCAGTTGAGCCTTCTACAAATGGGGGTCCTGTTTTCTCTGAGCTTGTGGAGACAAAATATTTTTAAAGATTCTTTTAAACATTATTTTAGGGCTCTTCCCCTATGTAAATGTAATCCAGAGTTTGTCTGTCTGTCTGTCTGTTTGTCTCTGTCTGTCTCTCTCTCTCTCCCTTTGTCCTCCCTTCTCTCTCTTCCTGAAGGCCCTTTATCTCTCTCTCCCAACCCCCAGTCCCCATGGTGTTTCCCCTGGCCTCCATCCTTGGGCCAAAAAACTCGCCCGAGAGCCTGAGAGCAGCTTCCTAGTAAACCTGCCTTTAAAAAAAGCTTGAAAACTTGTTTCTGTGCACGTGTGCGTGCGCGCAGAGTCCATGTGGCTGGGTGGCAGGTGGTTGTGAGCCGCCCTGAGCCTGAGCTCTCTGGAAGGGCAGCCATTGCTCGTGAGCATACATACAGCCATCTCCTCAGGCCCAGAGACCAAGAACTTTTTAAATGGCCATAGTCTCTGCGGCCTGGCCGGCCTCAGGCTGCCGGGCTGCTGTGTCCCTCCCGGTGACCCCTGCCTTGCCTGCCCGTTGGCCCCGCCAGCTCGTGGTCAGTGTCTGATTTAACAGTTTAGCTTTTGTGATGTGTGCACGCCGGCATCTCTTCGTGAGCCACATCTGCAGCCTCATAACTAACACCTGAGCATCTGTGTCTTTACTTGTCAACATATCCTCCTTGATAACTGTGTTGCTTCCTTACTGTTGATATTTAAGATTTTTGATGTATTCCCAATACAGTCCATTGTTTTTCTTTAAGAAAACAATAAATTTATTATTTATTTATTTATTTATTTATTTATTCTATTCTATGTGAGTACACTATGTGAGGGAGTCAGAGCTCATTACGGATGGCTGTGAGCCACCATGTGTTGCTGGGATCTGAACTCAGGGCCTTCTGAAGAGCAGTCAGTGCTCTTAACCTCTGAGCCATCTCTCCAGCTCCAACACAGTCCATTGCTACTGATGTGACAGCTAAGGTTTCTGCGGTCTGTGGCTTATCTTTAAGGTCTCTGCGGTCTGTGGCTTATCTTTAAGGTTTCTGCGGTCTGTGGCTTACCTTTTTCATTCTTTTAGTGGTGTAAGTCACATGGCATAGGCTTTTAATTTTGATGAAGTCTAATTTACCAACTTTGTTTTTTTCTGAAACAAGGTTTCTCTGTGTAGCTCTGGCGGTCCTGGACTTACTCTCTGTATACCAAGCTGTCCTCAAGCTCACAGAAACCTGCTGCTGCGAACTCCTGGGAGCTGAGATTAAAATTTATGAACTCCTAATAGATCATGGTTTTGCTACTGTATCTGAGATCTTTCCTAACTTCACGGACAGTTCCCCCTAATGTCTATTCTAAACATCTTCTAGTTTTACTAGTAAAGATTATTTCTGAGGCCTAAAAGAAAACAGGGCTGGGGTGCAGCTCAGTCGCAGACGTGTGTGGCTGCAGTGGCAGGCGCTCCCTCTGCTGACCCTGCAGCAAGTGGCACACTTGTTCTGTCCCCCCCACCCCCCACCCCCGTGTGCTCCTGGCCGTGAGTATCCCTGCTCACTCTCTCTGGCTCTTGGTTCTAGCGACACTTGGGGCCAGGAACACTAGAAAGACTAATCTCTGGAGAACCGAGTCCTGGTGACGGGGCAGTGTGCCCGGGCCTCTTCCTGCAGAGGACTCTGCAGTTCTCACCCCGGCTCCTTCCTTTCCTCTGGACCCCCTCCTCCTTCCACACTCTCCAGTTGTCCTCACTGCCTCGGCACCCCGGGCACGCTCCTCCCCTTCTCTCTTTGGAGTGCAGTCTTGTCCTGACTCCTTTCCTTTACTGCATCCCATAGATGCAACTCCACATCCCCACATTACCCAGAAGGCTTGTGGAGCATCTTGTTTCCATTTTCGTTTTTTCTCTTTAACATTTGGGATAGAGTCTAGAGCCTCATGCACTCTAGGTGAATGTTCTACCCCTGAGATCTAGCCTCAGCTCTAGAATTTCAAGTTAAGGACAAAGTCCACATATTGTCAAACTGCTGTCAATTCTAAGTAGAAAAGACTGTGAGGGAGCAGACTTGGGCTCAAACACAACTGCACAGCCCGCCATTAACCCAACTGCATGGGGGCTGTGAGTGGTGACGGAGTGTGGCACTTCCTAAAAGTGTGAGGACCATTTGGAGAATGTTAAAATTCTCCACAGAATACTCATCCTCCCTGAGGCGAGGGGCACACTGCTCACAGGGGGGTCCTTGACGGCGACTCTCCCCGCTGCCTCCCACCTTCCGGTCCACTTCCCAACCCTCAGTCACTCATGTGTGCAGCCAGTCAACTCCAACTAACACAGCACGCTAAACTGCATACGCTGTGGGTGTGAGGGCCCTGTAATAGTTAGGCATTATCAATGCAGTTTTCCTCCAGTCCAAGAACACTGTTCTTGCTTCAACACCACAAGAGGAGCCGAATTCTCAATATCCCACCTCAGTAAAAAGCAGACCCTCCAGGCCTTTAATCCCGGAACTCAGGAAGCAGAGACAGGTCAGTCTGTCAGAGTACAAGTCCAGCATGGTCTACAGAGTGAGTGCGAGGCCAGCCTCACTACAAAGTGAGTCCCAGGACTACCATGGCTGCAGGGCTACACAGAAAGACCCTGTCTAACCCTCTCCCCCATTAAAAAAAAAAAAAGGCTTGTCAGTGTCAGCTTGAGACTATATGGAGACAATAGAAATGTGGTGCATGTTGTCAGAGGTCAACATAACCAAAAGTGTGCATAATTTTACAAACTCAGGCACTTTGGACTCACAAAACGTAGAGAAGTGATGGAGGACACCCCCTCCCTCTACTCTAGGATTGGTGGCCGAGGCTTGGAACTACAGTGGCAGAGGACAGGTTAGCCGCGCGGATTTATTTTGTATGCACACAGGGACTTTGTGGAACAGAAGAGAAAGTAAGGAGCTGGCTCGGTGTGGAAGCCCGGGCTCAGCGGAGCTTTGGGAGAGGAAGCAAGGGGAGGGGGGGCTGTCAGAGCCTGCCAGGGAAGGAGGGGGCCGCCATTTCACGGAGGTCTGCATGCGTGCAAGGATTCAAGCCAGAGAGAATCCTTTCCAGCTGTGAGTCTCTGCTTTCCGCCAGGGAGAGTAGACTGAACCTGCTTCCCCTCTGAGGTGGCATACAGGTCACTCTGTGTTGGAATGAGGGGCAGACCAAGACGTCCTGGGTCTGCTCTTAGCTGCCGCAGCTCAAAAGGGTCCTTATGCCAGTGTGCTGTGGTGGGGTGCCATATTTTAATAGTCTTTGGAACTTTTTTTTTTTTACTTTCTTTTTAAAATCCTTTCTTTTAAAAAATGATTACAATTTTTATTTTATTATTAGTTGGTGTATGTAGTGTGTGTCAGTGCGAATGTGGGCTCATGCAGGCCAACGGCATGTGCGTGGGCCAGAGGACAACGTTGGGGTCAGTTTCTCCTTCTACAATGGTTTTTGTTTGTTTGTTTGTTTTTGTTTTTTTTTGGTTTTTTTTTTGATTTGGTTTTTTCGGGACAGGGTTTTTCTGTATAGCCCTGGCTGTCCTGGAACTCACTCTGTAGTTCGAGGCTGGCCTCGAACTCAGAAATCTGCCTGCCTTTGCCTCCCAAGTGCTGGGATTACAGGCGTGCACCACCACGCCCGGCTACAATGGGTTTTAGGGGAGCCAGTCAGCTTCTTTTTTGCATTCTTCTGGAGGAGACTATTTCCCTGCTGAGTCTGTGTCCTATCCCGACCTCACTTTAGAACGACAGACAGAGCTTGAGGTCACTGCTTTACTATCAGGTCTCACTCGTAACGTCAACATTGGTGATGTTTACTCACTTCTGGGCTCGGAGCGGTTGAATCCCACGTCGCTGGCCTTTGGAGGAACACGACCTGCTTGGTAGCCAAATTCCCTTCACTGAAAGGTACAACAGTGACATTAGTATTTGTGAATTAAGAATTTTCTTTTAATCCTACCAAAATTTTAATTACTTTCTAAAGTTAGGATACCAACAAACGGATTTCATTATAGCATTTTCAAATACATGTATAACTATGCTTTGTCCTAGTGAATTTGTTATTTTCTCCATATTTAACTAGGTTGGCCCACATATATTCTTTGTGGGATAATCTTCTGATCCCAAAGTAATTATGAAATATGGCTCTATAAATTGCACTGGAAAAACAAAAAGAAAAAAAGCCTATTAAAAAATTAATTTGGTGCCGGGCGGTGGTGGCGCACGCCTTTAATCCCAGCACTTGGGAAGCAAAGGGAGGTGGATTTCTGAGTTCGAGGCCAGCCTGGTCTACAGAGTGAGTTCCAGGACAGCCGGGGATACACAGAGAAACCCTGTCTCAAAAAAAAAAAAAAAATGGTGTCGGGGAGATCACTCAGTTGTTAAGAGCATTGGCTGCTCTTCCAGAGGCCCTGGGTTTGATTCTCAGCACCCACACGGTGGCTCACTGTGGCTGTAACTCCAGTTCCAGGGCATCCAGTGCCATCTTTTGGTTCCCACTGGCATCAAGTACTCACATGGTGCACAGATAAATATTCAGGCTACCATCCAGACACATAAAAATTAACTAAGTAGTTAGAGGATTAACTCAGAGATTAAGCGTGGATACTGCTGCGGGGGGTGGGAGGGTGGGAGGGTGGTGGGTGGGGGTGGTGGGTGGGGGGTGAGACAGGGCAGTCAGAAGCCCCGGCTGCTTTTCCAGAGGATGGGGTTCTATTCCCAAGCTGGACATGACATCTTACAACTGCCTGTAACTTCAATTCTAGAGGATCCGATGCCCTCTTCTGGCCTCTGAGGGCATACATCTACATGATACACATAAATGCAGGGAAAACACTCACACACTTTAAAATAAACCTAAAAGACCTTTTAAAAATGGGGAGGTCGTCTTGCAGGACCTGAGTTCATCTCCCAGCACCCATTATCGGTTGGCTAAAAATCACCTGTACCTCTGGCCTGAAGGGATCTGATGTCTTCTCTCCTCCGTGGGCACTTGCACACATGTGGCATTCATTCACACAGACATATATGTACACATAAATAAAATTAAATAAAATAAAATAATTTAAAGTAATTCAAAACTCTTTTAAAACAATATAGTTATTATATCTCCCTGGGGAAAATCTCAAAATATATCAAAAAACATAATTTTGAGAAAACAGTTTCAGAAAATTATTTTTATGTTTTTGCTTTCTCTCTGGTTCTTCTCAGCACCTGCCTGCCTTTTCCATACCTGTGACCACCGTGTATTTACATGTCCTTGTATTTGTGTATGTGTGATGGTAGTGTTAATGCATGTCTAGGATCTTCAGAGAATGAAGACACCAGAATGGATTGTTTTCCCTTATGTTTTAGAGAACAAGTTTCTTGCTAGTTCTAAATCACGCTGTTATAATATATATATATATATAAAACCAATATATATATATATAAAACCAATATATATATATAAAACATATATATATATATATATATATATATATATATATATATTGTTTTTTTCGAGACAGGATTTCTCTGTGTGTAGTCCTGGCTGTCCTGGAACTCACTCTGTAGACCAGGCTGGCCTCGAACTCAGAAATCCGCTTGCCTCTGCCTCCCAAGTGCTGGGATTACAGGCGTGTGCCACCATGCCCGGCTTGTTATTTTGTTTATATATAAGAATATGCACATACACACACACATATATACTTCTCTTTTTTTTGTTTTTGTTTTTGTTTTTGTTTTTTCGAGACAGGGTTTCTCTGTGTAGCTCTGGCTGTCCTGGAATTCACTCTGTAGACCAGGCTGGCCTCAAACTCAGAAATCTGCCTGCCTCTGCCTCCCAAGTGCTGGGATTAAAGGCGTGTGCCACCACCGCCTGGCTACATATATACTTCTTATGGATGATTTCCTTGAGATGAATTATCAGGAATGAAATTATTAGGTCAAAAAGTCTGATTTGAGCCACTTGGTGTGTGTGCACTGTCAGATGGGAGAGCAGGTTGGGAGCCACATGTAGGGAGTTTTCGTGCATTTCCATTGGGCTGGTTCAGGGTCCAGCCACAGCCAGCTCCATTCACTTCAGAAGCGCTGTGACAGGCCCCTCAGAGTTCTCCTTTAGCTCTCCTCTCGGTGGCTCTCCTCTCGGGTGCGACCCTGTCTTCTGGGGTTCGTGGGGAGGAGCCGAGCTGAAGTTGCTCGGTAACAACTTCTATCGTGCAAAGAAGCCGGACTACCCTCGCTGTTGGCCACAGCTGATTCTGGGCTTTGTCTCTGGGAGCTGAAGGGAGTGGATGGAGCTTTGGCCGCACAGCGGGCCCTTCCAAACTTCCGGGTGCCGTGGACTTGGAAGTTAGAAACCTTCCCCTGGGTGCTAGAAGGATGGCTACGGTTTTATTGTTAAAAAACTTCTTACAGTCCAGTTTCATTTCATCTGAGTGTATCTTCTGTCAGAACAAAGATGGTGTAACTTTTGGGGACCAATTGTGAGGGGCTGTGGAAGGGATCAGCACGGAGGCTAGACTGGGTCCGTGTTTGGGAGTCACAGGCTACACTGGAAAAGGGCAGGATTTGGGTACCACATAGTTCCTGGGTTCAAATTCAAGCCCTGTCACATCGCCACAGCCAACAGTCATTATGTGTCCCCCTGTTTAAGGACCTGGGGAGAATAAGACAGTCTTCCTCTGGGGAGCCACCAGAGGAAACACAGTGTGCGACTTGGGGCTGGAGATGCTGTTCTTGCAGGGGACCTGGGGTCAGTTCCCAGAGCCCACATGCTGGCTCACGACCTCTCCTTGCTTCTGTGGAGGATTTGCAGAGCTGGTGTGCAGACAGACATGCAGGTAAAGTACTCATCTGCATACCATGAAATAAACAGAAAGAAAGATAGAGAAACATTCAGTTCTCTATCCACTTAGTACAGTGTAGGGTGGAGTATAAAATAATTTTTATAAAAAGAAAAGATACCAATCAAGAATATCTTTCAGGACTGCAGAGATGGCTTAGCAGTTAAGAGCTCTGACTGTTCTGAGTTCATATCCCTCAACCACATGGTGGTTCATAACCATCTACACAGCTACAGTGTGCTCATATACATAAAATAAATAAATAAATCTTAAAAAAAAAAGAATATCTCTCAGAGAGGAAATTCAAGGGAGAAAGTTCATAGGAGAAGGAAGGAAGATTTCCGGGCAATGTTCTAGATGGGCTCAAGCAGGCCTGGGCGAGAAGGTGGGTGGGTCCCCACAGTGGGTTCTCTCCAACCAATTAGAGGATGGGGCAAGTCTGAACCCAGGACGGAAGGCAAACAGTCTGTTTATCTTCTGCTTCTAACTCTCCCCAATACCGACCCTTCCAGCCGAGGCTGGATGACCCAGAGTGCTCGGGCTGCAGAGTGGCCCGAGGCTTTTGGCCCTAATGCTTTATAATAAGTTTAGGCTGTTTTGAAAAAGTCTGGATTCTCATTTAGTTTCTATTTTAGTTTATAATATGCAGAGTATATTGTAATGGGGACTAATGAGGAAGAGAAAAGCAAATTTCTGCCCTGAGACCACAAGGCAAATTAGATGCTTAAACTTACAGGTCCTGATGTTAGTATGTCAGGAGAAGAGGCAAAGAAAATTCATGACCTGTGACATTTAAGTACCATATCAAAAGTGAGTCACTAAACCTTTGCTCTGAAATTCCAGTGAAACTGGCATAAGCCTTAACCCCAGCACTTGGGAGGCAGAGGGAGGCAGGTCTCTGTGAGTTCAAGGCTACTCTGGTCTGCATAGTGCGTTTCAGGACAGCAAAGGCTATGTACAGAGACTCTGTCTTAAAACAAACAAACAAACAAACAAACTGATGAATTTAGGTTTGCACAAGAGTAAACAGCATATTTAATGTAAACATAAAGAAGCAAAATAACACTACCATTAAAGACTTCCAAACTGAAAAGTCTTAAATATAGCTTGATAATGCCTTCGGGGATACTTAAAATTTGAAATTATTTTTGTGGGATATCATGGAGCTGAAGATGAGATTGGGTGCTGCGGTCCTTCCTAAGCATTCCTGAGGCCCTGGGACACAGACAGACAGACAGACAGACAGAGGCAGATGATAAAGAGAGCAGAGCAGGCAGTAAAACGACAAGTTACAGACATGTTGAAAGTTGGAATAAACAAAAGACTCTCATCTATGTTTAAATAATTTATAAATACAATCTTAAATGTGAGCAAAAAATTCTAACAGGTACTTGACCAAAGAACCCAGATGGCCCATGAAATGAAAATGCTCTTAGCCTCAGTCACGATTAAAACTATAAATAAAAGAGGGTGGAGAGAAGGTTCAGTCGTTAAGAGCACTTGTTGCACCGGGCAGTGGTGGTGCACACCTTTAATCCCAGCACTTGGGAGGCAGAAGCAGGTGGATTTCTGAGTTGGAGGCCAGCCTGGTCTACAGAGTGAATTCCAGGACAGCCAGGGCTACACAGAGAAACCCTGTCTCGAAAAACAAAACAACAAAACAACAAAAACAAAAACAAAAAAAGATGTTAAAAAGAGCACTTGTTGCTTATCCAGCTGTCTAACCTCAGTTCCAGGTGATCACATGCCCTTTCTTGGCTTCTGTGAGCTCCTGTTCGCACAGGATGTGCACACACAAACACAAAATTAAAAAAACAACAAAAGCCTAAAAACAAAAACAAACAAACAAACAAACAAACAAAACAAAAAAGGGGGCTGGAGAGATGGCTCAGCGGTTAAGAGTACTGACTGCTCTTCTGAAGGTCCTGAGTTCAAATCCCAGCACCCACATAGTGGCTCACAACCATCCGTAATGAGATCTGATGCCCTCTTCTGGAATGTCTGAAGACAGCTACAGTGTATTTACATATAATAAATAAATAAATCCTTAAAAACAAACAAACAAAAACCACTGAACACCACGCAGATCACTATGCACTTCCCAGAATGGTGCCATGTTGAAGTACAGCAATATCTCATGCTTGAGGAAAGGGAACACCCTACCCAGCACCTCCGGGCTGCAGGTGAAACCAGACGCAGCCTGTTTGTATAGCGGAATGAAACAAAGCCCACGCAGCAATTCCAGGTACAGAACGCCCCTGGGGCACATCGGGGCTCCTACTTGAGCTAAGAGGTCACAAGCATCATCAGAAGGGGAACGCGCAGCAGCGGGCAGACACTGTGTGGGAGAGCAAACACCCACACTGCTACACACAGACAAAACTCACCAGGAAAGGGAGCGCCTCAGGCCGCCTAAGCCCGCGTCCTGGCTACAGGGCGTGCACAGGTACAGTTTAAGCACTTTGTGTTTAATCTACTTCCTATGTGTTTCATTCACAGCATTTTTTCCTGAGATTTTGTTATTCATTCTATTTTATGTGTATGGGTGTTTTGGCGGCCATATGCCTCCACGTGGGTGCTGGGAGTTGAACCCTGGTCCTCTTGAAGAGTGGTCAGTGCTCGTAACCACAGTGTCATCTCTCCAGTGCCCACAGCAATGTGTTTTTCATTTGTTTGTTTTGTTTTTGTTTTTGATTTTTCCAGACAGGGTTTCTCTGTGTAGCCCTGGCTGTCCTGGAACTCACTCTGTAGACCAGGCTGGCTTCGAACTCAGAAATCTGCCTGCCTCTGCCTCCCAAGTGCTGGGATTAAAGGTGTGCGCCACCACTGCCCAGCCACAGCAATGGTTTTAAAGGCACAAATTAATAGTGAATTTACGTCTGGTCCTGTAAACCAACTGAATGCCTGTGGATGAGGTGGCCACTGGTCCAGTGGAGAGGCTCGGACTGTTAGGGTGGGGCAGAGCCTGTTTCTGTTCCTGTGTTTTCAGACAGGCCTTCGTGGGGCCCAGGCTGGTCTTGAACTCCCCGTGCAGCCGAGGCTGAATTCCCCTTGACATTATAGTCTCCTGGGAGTTCTCTGTCTGCTTATGTATATGTACCACGTGCCTACCTGGTCCCAGTGCAGTTCAGAGAGGGCATCAGCTCCCCTAGAACTGGAGTTAAATGGTTGTGGGTGCTGGGAACTGAACCCAGGTTCTCTAGGCACATTAAGTGTGTGCCCTTCCTCCAGTCTTGAGCGACTAATTCAGGCCTTGTTTTCCCCCAGCCGCCCACCTAGGGTGGAGCTTCAGACCTAGGTGAGGCCTACTGTTCTTCTAGATCCTGTGAGAGGCAGAGAAGTCGAGGGCTACCCACTGAGGAGCTGAGCCAGTTTTCCTGACCAGATCCTGGCACACCAGGGGGGAGGGGGGATGATGGGCTTCTCCCCTTTAAATTCAGAATTATCCATTAAACATTGGGCCATGATCAGACCTTTGTCTTGGCTTCACTCCTTTCTCGTCTGTCCTTCCCATACATCCCCAGCTATCTTTCCAGGTACCCGGTTGACCAAGGCTGCAGGGCAGCTACGCGAGCGCTCTTAACCACTGAGCTGGTCCTATAGGTCCCTCCCCCTTCTAAGTCTGTAATATCAGTTGCAAGCTCAGCTGATGTGGGTCCTTTAGTGTTTATTTTTCTTGAAGAATTTCTTGGTAACTCAAACCTTGACTTCTCTAGTAGAAAAATGACTGGGCTCCCGGCATGCCAACAATAATGAAGGAATCCGCCTCGTTTCCGGGCTGGCTGCAACAACCTTGGAATGGTGTAGGCCTGGTCCCTTACAGCCTCGAGCTCTGCGGTGTGCGCGGTCTTATGATCTTTCCCTGAGGGTGCTGTCATAAACCTCAGTGGTGCACCACTGCCTCGGAAAGCGGAACCTCAGGCTAGAGAGTGCGCGCATGCGCTGTGACATCATGAGGGGGCATGCTCCCCGTGAGCCGTTCAGGTACAGCTTAGACAACAGAAGAGCAGAGAAAGTTGAAATACTGTCTCTAAGGAGAGGACTGTTCACAGACAGCGGCTCCCTGAGTGATGGACTTTTCAGGCACAGGGCCTCCAAAGAGTGTGACATTTCTTTTTCTGGGTGTAAACATGCGTCTTTTTGCCAGTACTTATTTCTGTTGCCCATTGCGTAAGATCCTCAGTGCAGACCGTACTTGTGGACTGTGCTAGACCTTACGTCTTCCCTCAGTGCAGACCGTACGTGTGGACTGTGCTAGACCTTATGTCTTCCCTCAGTGCAGACCGTACGTGTGGACTGTGCTAGACCTTACGTCTTCCCTCAGTGCAGACCGTACGTGTGGACTGTGCTAGAACTTACTCTTCCCTCAGTGCAGACCGTACGTGTGGACTGTGCTAGACCTTACTCTTCCCTCAGTGCAGACCGTATGTGTGGACTGTGCTAGACCTTATGTCTTCCCTCAGTGCAGACTGTATGTGTGGACTGTGCTAGACCTTACGTCTTCCCTCAGTGCAGACCGTACGTGTGGACTGTGCTAGACCTTACGTCTTCCCTCAGTGCAGACCGTACGTGTGGACTGTGCTAGACCTTATGTCTTCCCTCAGTGCAGACTGTATGTGTGGACTGTGCTAGACCTTACTCTTCCCTCAGTGCAGACCGTACGTGTGGACTGTGCTAGAACTTACTCTTCCCTCAGTGCAGACCGTACGTGTGGACTGTGCTAGACCTTACTCTTCCCTCAGTGCAGACTGTACGTGTGGACTGTGCTAGACCTTACGTCTTCCCTCAGTGCAGACCGTATGTGTGGACTGTGCTAGACCTTATGTCTTCCCTCAGTGCAGACCGTACGTGTGGACTGTGCTAGACCTTACTCTTCCCTCAGTGCAGACTGTACGTGTGGACTGTGCTAGACCTTACGTCTTCTGGAACATTTGATTTGGGACAGGCCTTCCTAACCTGCTTGGACGACTGATTTCTTCCTCTTAGGAATTTGGTTCTGCTAAAGGGTTAGATCCTCAAATAATAGTTCTTATTTATTATATTATTATAATTATATCATAATACATATATTAGTATATCAGAGAGTCCCCTGGACAATCCTCATGGCCAGTGAACAGCATCACAGTTAATCTTCATTTTATATTTGTGTCTTGGATATGAAGTCTCTCCAGAAAAGGCTCATCTGTGAAACTTCTTCCCCAGGTGGTGGTCAGTGGAGGCTGACTGGATCTTGTGGGTTTTAACTTCCTCACCATGTAAGCTCACAGCTGAATCGGCTCTTAGGAGGAGCACACTGGAGGAAGGAGGGCGTGGCAGGAGGGCGTGGCTTGCTGGTGAGCATGCTCTGCCTTCCCACAGAGCAGTGACGAGGAGCTAAAGCAAGCGTGCTCTCTAGGAACATCGCGTTCCCGGCTCGAATATATTTTAGAACCACTGTGAAGTTGGTCCAAGGGTTGCTAGACACATTCGAAATCTATGCACTTGGGATTATTCTCTAATACTGTCCTAAAACTTACATATAAAATCCCTTAACGCCGGGCGGTGGTGGCGCACGCCTTTAATCCCAGCACTTGGGAGGCAGAGGCAGGCAGATTTCTGAGTTCGAGGCCAGCCTGGTCTACAGAGTGAGTTCCAGGACAGCCAGGGCTACACAGAGAAACCCTGTCTCGAAAAACCAAAATAAATAAATAAATAAATAAATAAATAAATAAATAAAATCAATCCCTTAACAAATTAGAGATTTAGAAATTATTTTTTGTATATGGGCGCTTTGTCAGTAAGGTAAATATACCGTATACATGCAGTACCTGAGGAGGCCAGAAGAGGGCGGGCGTCAGATCCTCTGAAACTGGAGCCACATATGGTAGCTAGGATTCAAACCTGAGCCCTCTGGAAGAGTAGCAGGACTCCTAACCACTGAGCCATCCCTCCAAGCCCCCAAATCCTCAGCAATCATCACAGGCAGGATTCTATAGCAATTAGCCCTCCTGCCATTCTTACATAAAGGTCTGTCCTCTCAGACAGTAAGAGGAGCGTCCGCGGTTCCACAGAGCCTAGAGGATCGGGGCTGCAGGAGCCATCCGCAGGACGGCCAGGCTTCGGCGCCTTTCGCCCTCCCTTTGTTCTAGAGCGACCCAGAGCTTGCTGACCCTCAGACCGCCTGTGGAGGGCGTCTCCGACGCACTGGGTTGCAGGGTAGGATCTCATGCAGTTTGGGCACAAAATGCCCGAGTCTGGCTTCATGCTCCAGCCCACTCCCACGTCAAGGCATCCGGGGGTCACAAGATATTTTAGTTCCAGCCTTCGGCTCAGTCCCTTCGTTCTGAAACTGGTCCTGACCGGATACGGGAAATGTCACTGGAGCTCAGCAGCAATGGGCTGGCTGCCAGGCGCGCCGCCCTTTCATTCAGAGCACTGTGGGAAATACTTAGATGAGCCCAGCTGCGAGCCCTAGTGAATGGCGAGGAATGACCACACTCTTCCGTAGGGAAGAGGAGGGAGAGGCTCAGGGTTTACGCCCTTTGGAAGGCCTGTATCTAGCTGCATCAGGAGAAAATGGACATGGTGGGGGCAGACACTTTTAATCCCAGCACCCAGGACACAGAGGCAGGTGGATAGCTGTGAGTTCAAGGCCAGCCTGCTCTACAAAGTGAGTTCCAGGACAGCCAGAGCTGTAGAGAGTATAACTCTCTATATAACTCTAGTTTTTGAGTATGACTCAAAAGACAAGCAGAACAAACAGGAAACAATGCGAAGGCACAGACACACAGGTTGTTGAGGAGGTGTGTGTGTGGATCGGTGTATGCAGACCCGCGGCTCAGACAGAGGGAGTCTTGTTTTCCAGAAGCCCCTGCAGATTTCTCAAATGTCTGTATTTGAGGCCCTCGTGGCAACGCCAATGACAGGGACCGACCGACCCTCTAAGCCAAGGGATTGGCTCTGCTGACCCCCAAATCCCATGAAACCACACTAGAAGTATGTCTCGCGGGCTTCAGTCAGCACTGGTTAATTTACTCACGAATGAGCAGATGTGCAGGCGAGGCTGCACAGGCCTCACCTGTCGTGTCTCAGGATAGGTGTGGGCAGCACGCTCGTCAGAAGCCAGCCAAATTCAGCCAGGGTGTGCAGCAGGGGGCCGTAGTCTGTTTTGATTTCACAGCCCTGTGTGCATAAGCATAAGAGCTTACAGTCTAAGGGCAAAGATAGCTGGCCACACCGTTGTGAGGATGAGGGGGTGATGGGTACTTCGTGGGGGTCCTGTGTCCAGTGGAGCAGTGTCGTGGGGGCCACGCAGCCCCCAGAATGTCACCTTCTGCAACAGTTGCAACCTTCTTAAAACCCCAGGGAGTGGAGAGTGGACGGTGGCCATTCAGGCCTTTCTTTGGTCCTGGGAAAGCCTCTGTTCTTAGATTCTAAAGCGCAGAGCTGGGAATCTGCATTTTAAAAGCTCCCTAGGGCGGCAGATCCGTGAAGCTTACCAAGTAGGCCCAGCAGCCTGGTCTAGGGTCTGGGCCCGCAAGCCCGCCAGGAGGCTGAGGGTGGGCGGGGCCGCTGACAGGCTGAGGGTGAGCAGCGAGGCGAACAGGCTGGACGTGTGGCCTCGCTCTTGCTCCGCTGGGGTATGCTTTCTCTTGCGACTTTCCTTACCGCCCGCCTTCCCCAGCTCCCTCAGTGGGGTTTACAATTTCTCTGAAAATTAGTTCTGTCCTTTATAGTCTTTGCCAGGCCAGAATGTTTCCTTGAAAGTCGCTGTCTGTGAGGACCTTGTACGGTCTACAGAGGTATCCAAAGGTATTTGTCTACCTCAAGGGCAGTGGTTGACGACGTCTGCATTCATAAACAACCCCAGGAGCAATGCTGCCTCTAATTGTGACAGTGCGGTGGGTACACACCTGGCCTGGTGCGCAAGAGAAAACCTTTGGATGTTTTTAATTAAAAAACAAGTCATAAGGTTAAAAAAGGCACGCCATACTGCTTGCTCAGAGATGAAAGGCTGGGCGAGTGGCTGAAATATTATTTCCAGTCCATTGCCAAGGCGTTTCTGTAGTGAGGGCTTCTGAGCCAGGGAATTTTGTCTAGGGCTAGAATCTCAGATTGGAGAAACCGACTTTTGTTTAGGTGCAGACAGTTATTTTTACTATTTTACTGAAATGTTTGAAAACATGCGTAAAGCATATGGAAGAAGTCTGTGGATTGTCTGTTGAGGGTTCTGGAAAGAGTGGGGCATCTGTGTGTGAGGAGGTGTGTGTACCTGGCAATGAAGAGCGTTCATGAAACCACACGCAGAAGGGAAGCAGCCGGTGGGGACTGCAGCTCACCTCCACGACCGTCCACTGCTCCACCACAATGGCATCATTCCCTCTCCTGTCGGAACCTGGGACTCCAGACCCTTCTTCTTCATAGATAAAAAAGCCTTCCAAGGTTTTGGGCAACTGGTCCCCTGTGAGGGAAAGGATGCAATTCAGAAGAGTCACATGTACATTACAGCTGTTTCCAAGGATCACCAGACTCCTTAGGGTAACTGTGGGGGTAGGAAGAAAATCTCGTCCACTGAAAGCCACCCCTCATGTGTGTAGCCAAGCTTCAGTCCCAGCGTCAGTGACAAAAGCTGGGCGAAGTGGCTCACACCTGTAAACCCAGGATTTGGAGTTAAGGCCATCCTCAGCCACACGACACGCTCACCGCTGGCCTAGGATGACAACATGACACGCTGTTCTGAATCGTGAAGCCGGGCTGGAGATGGCGCAGCAGTTGAGTGTGCTTGCTGCTCTCCAGAGGGTGGAGTCAGTTCTCAGCGCCCACACGGGACGGGGCGGGGGCGGGGCGGCAGGGGGCGGGGCGGCAGGCTCACGACGACCCTCATTTAGATTCCACGCGTACTTGCACACATACAGACGTGAGAACATATGCATGCACACTCACAGACACATACACATAAGTAAAGACATTTCTAGAGAAGACCCACTTAAAAATTATTTTGGTTGAGTCCTTCTGTTTTAAGAATTTTAAGAATTGCTTTTTTTTTTTTTTTTTTTTTTTTTGAGACAGGGTTTCTCTGTGTAGTCCTGACTGTCCTGGAACTCACTCTGTAGACCAGGCTGGCCTCGAACTCAGAAATCGCCTCTGCCTCCCAAGTGCTGGGATTACAGGCGTGCGCCACCACGCCCGGCTCAAGAATTGCTTTTTTTTTTTTTTGCTTTTCGAGACAGGGTTTCTCTGTGTAGCCCTGGCCGTCCTGGAACTCACTCTGCGGTAGACCAGGCTGACCTCGAACTCAGAAAACCGCCTGCCTCTGCCTCCCAAGTGCTGGGATTACAGGCGTGCACCACCACTGCCCAGCTGGTAAAGACAGTTTTATAGTTCACTGAATTAAAATTAAACATGCACATGAAACTACCACAGCAGAAACAAAGTTATATAACGTGAGCAAGAACGGAATGTAATTCAAGAAGCATCTGGGCATGACCTTCACTCTGAAATCAAACTTTAGCTTCTGACCTGTATTATGCAAACCGGTGGGAACATGGGAAAATGTTAATTCTTGAACTCACACGTTTAATATCAAAACCAGAGCTTTAAAACTATAAGCACAGGGCTAGACGCTGACTCATGCGTGCCGCGCTGTGCAAGCGTAGGCAGGAAACTATCCCAGTGTCACATAAACGTGGAGCCCTGGGGAGCAGGGCCAGGCAGACCAGGGTTTGCTGACCGTGACAGCCTGGACAAAGTGACAATCTCCAGGTTCAGGGAGAGGCCCTGCTCCCCAGGAAGGTGGAGAGTGACAGAGAAAGATGACGGGACGTTGACCTCTCGTCTCCACATACACATGCTTGGGCAAGTACACACATGTAACACATAACACACGTCATAAACACCTAACAATTCTTTACCTCATGCATTAAAAAAACACTAAGTCCTCGCAGCAGAGACAGGAAGCGGCTAACAGAAGTCATTGTCCCCGAATTCCTGCCGGGAAGGAAGCAGTAAGGGAAGTCCCCTCTGCATTTCTCTTGAGCAGTTGACAATAACCACCTGGCCTGAACTAAAGGATTCAATGGAAATTCTTTTGCCTCTTATTTTGCAATAGAAAACTTTTTTTCTCATGGTCCTGTGCTAGGTAAACACTGTGGGCTTTATGTAGCGCATGTCACATCTAAGTTTCCCCGATGGTCACAGAAAACAGAATTGTTTTGTTGCAACTATAATCTGTATACAATAATTATAATGAAGAAATTTATTTTTGCCTATAAATATGTGGTCATACACTAGAAGTTTTAGTAAATATATTTATTTTAAAACAAATATTCTCCATCATACCCTCCCCCCAAAAGAGCCTGGTGGTGGTGGCGCACCCCTTTAGTCCCAGCACTTGGGAGGCAGAGGCTGGTGGACCTCTGAGTTCCAGTCCAGCCTGGTCTACAGAGTGAATTCCAGGACAACCAGGTCTTCACAGAGAAACCCTGCCTTGAAAAAAACCAAACCAAACCAAAACCAAACCAACCATCCCCTCAGTCCCCCAAATATTCCAATTAACTTACATCATTCTCAGTCTGTCCACCCTGGTTGGATGATGAATATATTACTTAATATGTTATAAGCATAATTTTGACCTTATGTTTATATTTTATTAAGGAACATATTTTGTAATTTATCAAATAAGTATTTATCTAATCATCTACTTTATCATCAGAAGAATTTTTATTTTATTGTCACCATTAAAAATAATTTGTTGTGCTAAAAATTCCTATTTGATAGTTTTCTGAATAATAAAAGCTGACAGTTTTCAGATGATATTTTAAGTTTAAGGATAAAGAAAAAAACGAATTTTAATGTCAAAGTCTTAATATTTTTAAGAGGCTGAAATTTGATAGCAAACTGATTCTTGCTTTATTTTGGAGGGGGTGGATTTTTTTTTTTCTAGACAGGGTTTCTCTGTGTAGCCCTGGCTGTCCTGGAACTCACTCTGTAGACCAGGCTGGACTGGAATTCAAAGGTCCACCTGCCTCGGCCTCCCAAGTGCTGAGATAAAGGTGTGTGCCACCACACCTGGCTTGCTTTTTTTTTTTTTTTTTTTTTTTTTAATACTATTTACTTGTAGGGCAGACTGCAACAGAGACTGCACTTTATTGGATTATCTTTGCAGTCTATGCCCCATTTTCTTTGAGTGCTCCTCACTGTAGAGCACCACAGTCACCAGTAGAATTAGGACTGAGAAATAGCGCTGCTTACTTTCGAGATGTTTTTAAGAATGGGGATGTGGACTGTAAAATAATCTTATGTTGCAGTAATTACATAGTTAATTACAGCCTGCCCCTCTGTTTCCTTTGGAACTTTACAGTGTGAAAACCACTTTTCCTGCCTTCAATGTTGGAAGATAAGTACTAAGCACAGATATAAGCTTTAAATTAAAATAAAAATTACACATATTATCTATCTATCTATCTATCTATCTATCTATCTACCTATCTATCTATCCAGTGTGTGTGTCCAAACTCTGGTGCTTGTGGAGGTGAGACGATTTTACTTGGGGAAGCCTGTCTTTCCGCCGCGTGGATCCCAGCCCTCAGGCAGGCTGCAAACACGGTATCTCAGGGAGCCATCCCACTGACCCATTTCTAAACCTCGTGGTTTAAAAGAAAGCAAGTACAACCCAAACAACACAGAGACAAAAGCGAGGCTCATTCTAGTGCACCATTGTTAGTGACTTTCAAAGAAACTATGTTGTATAACGGAAGCCAGATACAAAAGACTACAAACAACCTGGCTCTGGGGGGCCGCTAATGCCTGCTAGGCTAAAGTGGAAAGACTGCTGAGTTCACGGCTAATCTGGGCTACAGAATCAGACCCTGGGTGGCTCTCGGTGCTCTCGCTAGGGCAAGAGTTCTGGGAGGGAGTTCTCAGTTTCTGAAGCATTCTACTAACAGAAGTGGCAGCCAGGGCAAACAGCAGGGCAGGCTGTGCGGTGTGGTAAGCTGTGTGGTGCGGTAAGCTGTGCGGTGTGGTAAGCTGTGTGGTGCGGTAAGCTGTGCGGTGTGGTAAGCTGTGCGGTGTGGTAAGCTGTGCGGTGTGGTAAGCTGTGCGGTGTGGTAAGCTGTGCGGTGTGGTAAGCTGTGCGGTGTGGTAAGCTGTGCGGTGCAGTAAACTGTGAGGTGTGGTGAGCTGTGCGGTGTGGTAAGCTGTGAGGTGCAGTAAACTGTGAGGTGTGGTGAGCTGTGTGGTGCGGTAAGCTGTGTGGTGCGGTAAGCTGTGCGGTGCGGTAAGCTGTGCGGTGTGGTAAGCTGTGCGGTGTGGTAAGCTGTGCGGTGCAGTAAACTGTGAGGTGTGGTGAGCTGTGCGGTGCAGTAAACTGTGAGGTGTGGTGAGCTGTGTGGTGTGGTAAGCTGTGCGGCTGTGGTAAGCTGTGTGGTGTGGTAAACTGTGAGGTGTGGTGAGCTGTGTGGTGTGGTAAACTGTGAGGTGTGGTGAGCTGTGTGGTGTGGTAAGCTGTGCGGCTGTGGTAAGCTGTGCGGTGCAGTAAACTGTGAGGTGTGGTGAGCTGTGTGGTGTGGTAAGCTGTGCGGCTGTGGTGAGCTGTGTGGTGTGGTAAACTGTGAGGTGTGGTGAGCTGTAAGACTGTGGTAAACCGGTAATTACCTCCAGGTAATGGGGGAGGAGTCACTGCAGACAATTTCCTCCTGGGAAAACCCTGAGCTTCCAGCCAAGGAGCCCATGCCCACTATTTTGGGGTGGGGGTGGGGTGGATGGGGGCAGGAGCACCAGGTTTCAGGTCTGTCAGAATCTATGGTGCTCCCTCCTGCCCTGAGATGTTTTGTCTACACGTGTTCTGAAGGCCTGGCATGACACACCGTTGTCTCCATCTCTCTCTCCCGGCCTCTCTCCCGGCCTCTCCTTCTCTCTCCCCACCCTCGGCCATTCCTGGACACCAACCCTAGCCAAATGCCTTGTTCCCTACTTCTGTGTAGGAAGTCTCAGCAAACAGGTTTCTTTAATGTCAATGTTCTGTTTTTTGTTTGTTTGTTCTGTTTTGTTTTCTCATACAGGATTTCTTTGTGAAGCCCTGGCTGTCCTAGAACTAGCTTTATAGACCAGACTCACAGAGATCTACTTGCTCCTCCCTGAGTGCTGAGATTAAAGGCGTGTGCCACTACTGCCACCGCCACGAGGCAAATAAATAAACAAACAAACAAGTAAATAAAAAATATTTTAGTGAGTTGCCTCGGTCATGGTGTTTTGTCATGGCAACAGACAAGTAGCTAATATCAGTCTCTCTACTCTTGCCATGTATGGTTCATGTCGCAAATTGGGGCCAGAGACGTCATTTAAAAATGCAAATCAGATCAATGACTCCTTTTTAAAATCTTCAACTAAATTGATATAAACATGAAATAAATAATTAATTATGATAAAGTATAATTATAAATGTTAATTAATTATATAATTTATAATTTATATAATTAAATAAATTATAATAAATAAATATGAGATAAATAATGAATGAAATAAATATTCTTCATGATGGTTAAGATCACATACTGCTTTGGGAGACTGCAGCCAAGCCTGTGGATCTGATTTTAATCCCGAAAACTCACATTGTGGAAGGGGAGAACTGATTTATGCGGGTTGTCCTTTGACCTCCACTGTGTACAGTGCAAGCAAACACCACACACTTTCACAGAACTAACTAATTACTTAGTTAATGAAGAACGGGCACAATTCTACCTTGTAGAGAGAATCCCCTGTAAAGATGAGCTATCAACAAAAAAGCTGTTGGCCAATATGCTGAGGCAGGAAATAGAAGGTGGGACTCTGGCAGGAAGAGAGAGGATTCTGGGAAATAAGAAGAGACGAAAGAGACTTGGGGAGAGCTGGGGGAGACAAGAGGTGAGCTGGCTAAGGAGATGAACTCAGAGAGATGCTGAGGGGGACCCCGAGGAGAGAGAGGGCCAGGACTGAAGGGGAGAGATGCTGAGGGGGACCCCGAGGAGAGAGAGGGCCAGGACTGAAGGGGAGAGATGCTGAGGGGGACCCCGAGGAGAGAGGGGGCCAGCACTGAAGGGGAGAGATGCTGAGGGGGACCCCGAGGAGAGAGAGGGCCAGGACTGAAGGGGAGAGATGCTGAGGGGGACCCCGAGGAGAGAGAGGACCAGGACTGAAGGGGAGAGATGCTGAGGGGGACCCCGAGGAGAGAGGGGGCCAGGACTGAAGGGGAGAGATGCTGAGGGGGGACCCCGAGGAGAGAGGGGGCCAGGACTGAAGGGGAGAGATGCTGAGGGGGACCCCGAGGAGAGAGAGGGCCAGCACTGAAGGGGAGAGATGCTGAGGGGGACCCCGAGGAGAGAGGGGGCCAGGACTGAAGGGGAGAGATGCTGAGGGGGACCCCGAGGAGAGAGAGGGGCCAGGACTGAAGGGGAGAGATGCTGAGGGGGACCCCGAGGAGAGAGGGGGCCAGGACTGAAGGGGAGAGATGCTGAGGGGGACCCCGAGGAGAGAGGGGGCCAGGACTGAAGGGGAGAGATGCTGAGGGGGACCCCGAGGAGAGAGAGGGCCAGCACTGACGGGGAGAGATGCTGAGGGGGACCCCGAGGAGAGAGGGGGCCAGGACTGAAGGGGAGAGATGCTGAGGAGGGGACCCCGAGGAGAGAGAGGGCCAGCACTGAAGGGGAGAGATGCTGAGGGGGACCCCGAGGAGAGAGAGGGCCAGGACTGAAGGAGATAGATGCTGAGGAGGGGACCCCGAGGAGAGAGAGGGCCAGCACTGAAGGGGAGAGATGCTGAGGGGGACCCCGAGGAGAGAGGGGGCCAGCACTGAAGGGGAGAGATGCTGAGGGGGACCCCGAGGAGAGAGGGGGCCAGCACTGAAGGGGAGAGATGCTGAGGGGGACCCCGAGGAGAGAGGGGGGCCAGGACTGAAGGGGAGAGATGCTGAGGGGGACCCCGAGGAGAGAGAGGGCCAGGACTGAAGGGGAGAGATGCTGAGGGGGACCCCGAGGAGAGAGAGGGCCAGCACTGAAGGGGAGAGATGCTGAGGGGGACCCCGAGGAGAGAGAGGGCCAGGACTGAAGGAGATAGATGCTGAGGAGGGGACCCCGAGGAGAGAGAGGGCCAGCACTGAAGGGGAGAGATGCTGAGGGGGACCCCGAGGAGAGAGGGGGCCAGCACTGAAGGGGAGAGATGCTGAGGAGGGGACCCCGAGGAGAGAGAGGGCCAGCACTGAAGGGGAGAGATGCTGAGGGGGACCCCGAGGAGAGAGAGGGCCAGCACTGAAGGGGAGAGATGCTGAGGGGGACCCCGAGGAGAGAGAGGGCCAGCACTGAAGGGGAGAGATGCTGAGGGGGACCCCGAGGAGAGAGAGGGCCAGGACTGAAGGAGAGAGATGCTGAGGGGGACCCCGAGGAGAGAGAGGGCCAGGACTGAAGGGGAGAGATGCTGAGGGGGACCCCGAGGAGAGAGAGGGCCAGGACTGAAGGGGAGAGATGCTGAGGGGGACCCCGAGGAGAGAGAGGGCCAGCACTGAAGGGGAGAGATGCTGAGGGGGACCCCGAGGAGAGAGAGGGCCAGGACTGAAGGGGAGAGATGCTGAGGGGGACCCCGAGGAGAGAGGGGGCCAGGACTGAAGGGGAGAGATGCTGAGGGGGACCCTGAGGAGAGAGGGGGCCAGGACTGAAGGGGAGAGATGCTGAGGGGGACCCCGAGGAGAGAGAGGGCCAGCACTGAAGGGGAGAGATGCTGAGGGGGACCCCGAGGAGAGAGAGGGCCAGCAGTGAAGGGGAGAGATGCTGAGGGGGACCCCAAGGAGAGAGAGGGCCAGGACTGAAGGAGAGAGATGCTGAGGGGGACCCCGAGGAGAGAGAGGGCCAGCACTGAAGGGGAGAGATGCTGAGGGGGACCCCGAGGAGAGAGAGGGCCAGGACTAAAGGGGAGAGATGCTGAGGGGGACCCCGAGGAGAGAGAGGGCCAGCACTGAAGGGGAGGTACCTAACCAAGTGAGAGACATAAAACAGCTGAAATGGTTAAATAAGTTACCAGCTAGTCAGGGAACGAGCCAGAGCTTATGGCACAGATTTATTAGTAAATATTTAGTCTCAGAGTTGTTATTCTGGGAGCAGGACTGGAAAAGGAAAAATGGTTTATTATTATTTTTAACACCACCTCGCTGGCCATGTTGCTTCCTAGTTGTGCAAATGTGGGCACATCATTTAGCGGCTGTATGCATCAGTTTTCGCACAGGGTTGCTTGTGTAGGTAATAATGAATTATTCCATGCAAGGCATACAATAATGTCAGCAGAGAGCAAGGAAAACTCATAGGCCTGCTCTTGCAGCCGCGTTCCTGAGGGGCAGGACCTGCCAACCTCTCGCCTGTCTACAGCCATCTTTCCCGACACACCCCGCTCCAGACACACACTTTCCTGGTTCTTCTCACTAGCTCCGTGCTCTTACATGCCTGCTCCCTATAACCCCCATAACCTCTTAGTTGCACTTCGGTTATTACCTTCCTGTGTGTGTGTGTGTGTGTGTGTGTGTGTGTGTGTGCATGTTCCACATGTGTGGAGATGGGGGTAATTTGTAGGACTGAGTTCTTTCCTGGCACGTGGGTCTGGATAACTGAACTCAGGAGGAGGTCAAGTGGAGACAAGCACCCTGACTCGAGCCATCGCCATAGTCTCCGTCACCTTTCCTCTAGATTCTTCCCTGGTCCTCTTGTCACAGTAGTCCTCCTGTCTGTTGGGTAGACTTTGAATATTTTTCTCACTTTTGAATGTGTGTGTGTGTGTGTGTGTGTGTGTGTGTGTGTGTTACCTTCACAGCCTGCTTGGTACCCCTGTTTGCTCGTTATTGCAAACGTGATAACACACGGAAACATATACATAGATTTTGAGCATAAACAAAGATAGATGACTTTTGACTTTATCAACCCCTCTGTACTTTTTTAAGTACCTTGAAAGGAAGAGAAGCCACAACCCATCAAAGGGGAGCCATAAGGGGAGCCCTGAGGCGTGGCAGAGAGGTGGAGAGGCAGACTGTGTCCAGGGGAGTATTCAAAACAGGAAAGGCCACTGCAGGGGTCTCACAGTGGCAGTGTGGGCTCTGACACGCTCACTGAGGCAGGTCACTTCAGGGCGCCCCTCCCCGCCCCGCCCCGCCCCGCCCCGCCCCTGTTTGTGAAGCATCTTCTCCCATGTGATTTGTGAGCCGATGTATTGAAGCTTCTGGGCAACGCTGAGTTCTGTACTTGCATTTCTCCACAGTGAACTGATTTCTGACAATATTTGTGATGAAGGCAGAAGAAAACGTAGCAAATATGCATCGTTTCCCTGTGTGCTTGGGATGGCAGACATCAAAGATCCAAAACAGAGTCCAGTTCTGCCCTGCTTCTTCTTCTTTTTTTTTTTTTGATTTTGGTTTTTTCTGAGACAGGGTTTCTCTGTGTAGCCCTGGCTGTCCTGGAACTCACTCTGTAGACCAGGCTGGCCTCGAACTCAGAAATCTGCCTGCCTCTGCCTCCCAAGTGCTGGGATTACAGGCGTGTGCCACCATCGTCCAGCCTCTGCCCTGCTTCTTTAGACTGGCTTCTCACAGAGACTCGGACACTGGTCAGTCTCCCCGCTGCAGTGTCCCTGGGCATTCCTCGGAAAGCCCTAGTGACACACACTCCAGTGTCCGGACCCTGCAGGCTGAGGTGGGTAAGTAGATGACATGGCAGAAAGTCTGAAAAGACATTCCAGGGCTGCACAAAGTGGGAGAGCCTCCCGGGGCTCTAAGAGCTAAAGCCCCAGATGGCTTCTGGCTAAGCAGCTGCTGTAGTTAATTTTATTTTTATCAGGCCAGGCCCAAGGCAGGAATGCCTGAGAGACTGAGAAGAATATTTTTGCTTTTCCTTAGGCAGTTTGTCACTAACAGAAAGTTGGAATGTCTACAACTTAGACACTGCAAAGAGAAGATGGAGAAGGAGAGAGGGAGAGAAACAGCAGGAAGGGTCACCACCAGTCGCCAAGGGGATGCTCCGTACTGAAGGTGCGACACATGATACATGCCAGGTAGGACACGTCACCAGAAAACGAGCTCCCTGGCAGCCCCAGTGCTACACCGGTGTTCTCACTGATGTCTCAAAGCAACAGAGAGAGAGCTTCATAGTCCTAAGAAACAGCCTCTGTCAGCCCACGCAAATTTCCAGTAACCAGAGCACACAGAGGAATATTTATTGAGCACCTGCTGTGTACCAGGCATTTCTACAGGGCACTGTGTTGTGGTATTCCTTGGGTGTGGCTTTTAGCATTAGCTTTAGTTAAAAGGATCTTCTAGAACATGACTCCTGGACACACAAATTCCATCTCGTCATCTGTTGCCACCAGGGAAGGCATCAGAAGGCTGGTTTAAGAATAGAGTGGTCTCAAGCTGGGCAGTGGTGGCACACGCCTTTAATCCCAGCACTTGGGAGGCAGAGGCAGGGGGATTTCTGAGTTCGAGGTCAGCCTGGTCTACAGAGTGAGTTCCAGGACAGTCGGGACTACACAGAGAAACCCTGTCTCAAAAAACCAAACCAAACCAAACCAAACCAAACCAAACCAAACCAAACCAAACCAAACCACCAAACAGACTTTATCTCTGTGTGTTTGCTGTGTGTCTATGGGGGCACAGGTGTGTCATGCGCACGCCTGAGTCCTTGTGGAAATCTGGGCTCTACTTGGGGAGCTCGGTCTTTTTCTTCTGTTGTGGACCCTGGGACTTGAGGCTAGCTGCAGCCTCCTTTACCTGCTGAGCCATCTCACTGGGCAAAGCTTTTAAAGTAAAGTTGTGCAATGACTGGAATATATATTTTTAAAAGAATTATACCTATCCTTTCAGTGATAGAACTTGAAACGCAAAAGTATTTTCAGCAGTGTTGCTCCAAATCCAGGTTATTTACATATAAATACGTTACTACTGTAAAACTCACCTTTAGGTGTCTCCCAACACACAACGGAGTCAATCAAAGAGAAGCCTTGCTTATAATAAAATGTCGTTAGTTCTAGCCAGTTGGCGTCCAGCGCGCTGACGACAGCTCCCTTCCTCGTCACTTTCATGGACAGGACGCCTTCCTGATAGGTCCAGCAGGCAGGATCCTCCTCAAAAGCATTGAAGACCATGTACAGCTTATTATCTGGGGCTAGGCATTCAGGGAAAAGAAGAGAGCATAATCTTACTGTTCAGAATCCTTAATTTGTTCTTCATTGGCCATTACAAACATACAAATGAATATAGAAAATAATAAAAATAGTCACCACTCAATTAAAAACTGTGTGTCTATCCGTGTACATGTTTGTGTTGTGTCCTGTGTTTGGGTACATGTACACATGCAGAGGCCAGAGGCTGATGTTCAACTGTTTCAGTTCTTCCGTACCTTAGGTTTTGAGTTAGGGTCTCTAACTGACCCAGAGCTTCTGATCTGGCCATCTTGTCTACCTGTCCAGCACTGAGGTTATACGCATGCACTTCTCTTCTGACTTTTATGGGGTAAGTGGGCACCAAACTCAAGACTTGGCATTTGTGGGGCAAGTGCTTTACTGACTAAGCCATCTCTATGCCCTTCCCACGCTAACACAGTTTAATCAAATGTTAACATCACAACACACTGGCCTTGAACTATTTCTTCACAGAAATAAGACAATGGACACAGTGGAGCATACTATGTAGTATGTATCTAGCAGTATATAATCTCCAATTCCAATCTCTAAAAACAACTGCTAGGATGGTCTTGGTACTTATTGTTCTCAAGAAAGCTTTTTTTTTTTAGATGTATAACTATTTACTGTATAAATATTTACCATTAAAAAATGCTTTACCAGCTTTTGAGGATGTAGCTCAGTGGTAGAGGACTTTCCTATCAAGCAAAAGGCCCCCGGTTTGGTCCTCAGCTCAAAAACAACAAAAACAAAAACAAAATAAAAAAAAAACAAAACAAAAACATCCAAAACAAACAATCAAAAAACAAAGAGAAGCCAAGCCAGCACAACTTTAACAGTGTCCTGTTTCAAATTCATCTCCTGTTCTTTCTCTAGAAGACAGTGCACATGGGTGCATAGGACACTGAGCAGGTCTCAGAAGCAGAAAGCCCAGACTCCGCTGCACCCTGGGCCAGTGCCGATCAGAGGTGGCGAGCATCTGCCAGCCTTCACTTGTGCCAGGTAGCCGGCTGTTTCCCTTTACACAACCTGTGAGAGGGAATCTGCACCTGTCTCCTTTATGGAAAGAAATTGAGGCATACATCTCCAGAGCCCATGGTAACTCACAGTTTACACATGCTTTAGTTTTCTTTGATGTTGCTTAAAAAAAGAAATCCTGCAAGATGTCAGGGAACTTTTTCACAGCCAAAAATAAAAGAGCAAAATACTCTCAATTTCTTGGGAAAACTTGAGACTTGGCTGAGAAGACCAAAACTATTGTCTGCAGTTATTTCTGGCTGTGGGCACTATTGTTACACTAACTGGCTCATTGTCATGTCCCATTGTCAGAGATTCTAGTGATCATCAAAGCAAGTCCCTTGGTTTCCACGGGGGAAAAGCACGCAGAGACGGGAAAGGCCTGCCCTGAAATTCTCACGGGCTGTTTACCAAGCTGCTTCCTTGGTCAAGTCACTGCTTTCACTGGAGAAGAGGGCCAAGGCGACTGGCTGGCCGGCCACCCGGAGAACCAATGCCTGAAACATTGTCCTGCCGTACTTCTGACTATAATAACTTAAAAACAACCCACAAGTTCAGATTAGTTCACTGTCCTTATGATCTTCTGACACTAACTTTGCCTTGTAGTTCTTTAAAATAACTCTGTAGTTGGGGAACGTAAGACTACACTCTCTTCGCACGCACGCACGCACGCACGCACGCACGCACCGTCTCCCCGCCTTGGGGTGGGGTGGCTGGGGCTGCTGTTCCCCTCTGTCTGAAGCTGTCCACTTTCATGCTGCGGTTCTCCCTCCACCCTACTTTCCGACAAGTGTCCACCAAGGGCTCCTTCGTTCCAGCCTCTGCAGGCGTCTTGTGCGCTGTGTCTCACGTGTCGCTCCGACTCTGCAGCTCCATCATGGCTGGCTCCGTTACAGTACAGAGGTGGCATGTGGCACTGGGAGACGAGCCCAACAAACTTCATCCGTCTTTTAGCAGCGGCATTAATCTGGGGTTTAAAGAGATGACAGGGCTGAAGTAAGCCCACGTATGACCTTCGGTCTCTCGAGGAGGCCTTTAGAAGACAATAAACTGACTAGGAACCGAGGCACACCTAGAAGCCAACAGAGAACCCCTAAAGTACACTGCCCCCAAGACCGGGTCTCGGTGTCAGCAGGACTTGTCAAACAGAACTGATCTGGTTTAGAAATGATAAAAACAGGACCATATTTCCCCTGAAATTCTGCCACATTTGGCAAGACCTAGTAATTTTTTAGGATGGGTATTGGAAGCTATTAACAATGATCTATCCAGTTGGAGTAAAATTAAAGACTATTCCAGAACCCTACCAAAATAACTGAAACAAATATTACCTCACTATTAAAGAAGGCATTAATTGAAAAGCAAAAAGCATACAGCACTATTTGTATTGATGTTGATTCTGAAAGATGTTAGGAGACCAGTTCTTATAAATATGCACGTAGAAGCATGGGTCCAGTCCGAGGCAGCTCTAAGGAAGCTTCCCATTCTGCTGGTGCCTGGCCTCTGCCACGGCCCTGGGCCAAACACACACAATTATATTTATCCTGTCACTCAACAGTCTCTGAAGCAGGGGGCGTGAAAGCAGTGAAACGACGTGGGATCTTAGTAATGGTGATTTCCATTGATGACGCTTGTGACATTATCATCTCAGCTCCTCTAAGCCCACAAGGCCCAGGACCTAAGGGTGCTGGCAGGACTCTCCAGGGCAAAGGCTTTGTAAATACTCATTAAATATGCAAAAATGAAGACATTTTTGTTTTTGTTTGGTTTTCTTGGGACAGGGTTTCTCTGTGTGGTTTTGGCTGCGCTGGAACTCACTCTGTAGATCAGGCTGGCCTAGAACTCAGAGATCTGCCGGTCTCTGCCTTCTGAGCGCTGGGATTAAAGGCGTGCGCCACCAAGCCTGGCTCAGCAGTGTTGGTTTTCCATGGTCACTGATTTAAACATCTAAGCTAAAAGTTTTAAGTGTTATCCCAGACTTATAGGGAAACCATGAGAGAATGAAATGGGATTTTCAAAGGAGGCAGGGAGGACTGAAGACAACCCAGAGCTATGCAATGGAAGGAGCGTCTGGGAGCCTGGGAGTCTGGGCCAGGGGCCAGAGCCCCGCCTCATTCCTCTAAGAGTTACATTCCGACGGTTAACCCTGTGTAGATACTTAGATGTAACCACACGTTTTCCTCTTTCGGGTGTACTGGGAGAAGAGAGGGAGGCAGAGAGGGCTTGGTGTTCTGGAAGTGGGAAGGGTAAAGTTCTCCTCGATGTCCTCTCTAGGTACTGGTTTCAGTGGAGTCATTCAAGTAAACCTTGCTTTCTTACCCTAACACATACTTGTTTTTTTCCTGGAAGTCTGTGAACAAATATATTGATGTTTTTTCCATTTTTACTTGGAGGATGAATCTATCTATCTATCTATCCATCTATCTATCTATCTATCTCTGTGTGTGCTTCTGCATGTCCATGTGCACATGTATGTGCCATGCTGTGATGCACATGTACTGCTCAGGGGACAGCTTGTAGTAGTTCTCTTTTTCCATCACCTGAATTCCAGAGACTGAACTCCAGTCATCAGCTTGGGAGCCAGGCCTTACCTCTTGGTCTGTCTTGCCTGCCTTGGAGGACTGATACTTTTAAATGTGGTGCTTTAAAATCCGGAGAAGAAAATGCAAACTGACGTAGCCCGGAGTAGCATGCCAGCCGGCATGAGGCATACATGTCCAGACCTCAGGACCACAAACAAGGAAACAGACTAAAAACCGAGACATTAATGTGTTAGGGCTTGACATGAACATTAGCTGTCCGACAATCAGGCCCTCACACAGAGTGCCTGCTCAGGAGAGACTGTCAGCATTCACCAGCTGCCCTTGCGCATGCCCAGGGCGATGTTGGGACATCTCAGGTGCATGCTTCCTGAAGGTTTTCACTTAGAGAAGAATGTTGCACTACTCTACAAGCTGCACCAGCAGGCTTTCGGGTTTAAGTAGGTCTTCAACTGTGTCCAGGAAGTTAGATTCAAAACAAACACTCTGATGGTTGTCTATCAAGACTCAATTAGTAGCTACATTTTTTTTTTTTTTCAAAAGAAGCTGCCTGGAGTGGATTTATTCCCAGAAAGGAAAATAAAAATAAAAATCAGAATAGTAGCAATAAACAGTTTGCACTCTGTAAAACCTGGACACTTCCTATCAGCCAGTTGGATGGTAACTTTGTATCTAAATGGGAAGAAACAGCATTAACAGCTGTTAGTGCGACTAGCAAGCCACAGGCGATCCTCCACGGGTGTTACTCACACGTGAAGTCAGCAACAGAAACAAACATCACCACCTTTCCCGGTGTTACTCACACGTGAAGTCAGCAACAGAAACAAACTTCACCACCCTTTCTTTTTCTCTTTGTAACCCAGGTTGGTCTGGAACCCCAGGGTCTCCCTGCCTCAGCCTCCCGCGTGCTCAAAGGCCTGTAGATGGGAATCTGCATACCTCACTCCAGTCTCCCGATTTTTACCTAAAAGCAAGCTAGCTGACTGTGTGCTGCTATCTGATATAATGCCAGCACTCAGAGGCGCTGCTAGGCTGATCTCTGTGAGTTCAAAGCTGGTTTGGTCTAAAATCAACCGGTGAGTTTCTGGCAAACCTCTATCTCTAACACTATTTATAATCTGATTCATAGCAGTAGCAAAATTACAGTTTTGAAAAATAATTTTCTGGTTGGGGGCATCATGACATGAGGGGCAATGGCGGCATTAGGAAGGCTGAGAACCACCGGTCTCCACCGAGAGTCCCAGGGCAGCTAAGGCTACACAGTGAAACTGTTTTAAAAAACAAAACAAAACAAGCCCAGGAAAATCAAAGACAACAGAAAAACAAATAAAAGCTAAGAACTTATAAGAATGCCAATGTGCCTAAAAACAACTTTCAACAACTTTCTTGGTTTAGTCAATCTACATTTAATGTTCAATTTTTTTATTTATGCAGTTTTCAAAGTATACATTATTGTAATTTTCCCTCCATCTCTTTTCAAGTTAACTTTTCTTTTTTTTTAAAAGACTAATATTTATTTATTTATTATATGTAAGTACACTGTAGCTGTCTTCAGACACCCCAGAAGAGGGCAACAGATCTTATTATGGATGGTTGTGAGCCACCATGTGGTTGCTGAACTTGAACTCAGACTGTCAGAAGAGCAGTCAGTGCTCTTAACCACTGAGCTATCTCTCCAGCCCCAAAGTTAATTTTTCTTAAAAAATAAACATAATTTGTTTTTACTAACACCTCCATTCACAAATGAATGTGTCTACTTTTTTGTTTTTTTTTTTTTCATATTTTTTCACATTAAAAAAAGAAAATCTTTTTATCTCATCTGAAACTTTTGGAATCTGCTTTCCACAGAACTACTGCCTGCTTCGCGAAGCACTAAAATACAGGCATCCCTGCCATTCCTGCTGCTACATTTGTCCTTAAACTTCTGTGCCGCTGAGCCTCCCTCTGCTACCGCTGGCCCTTTCTACTGGCTCTTATTTCTAAATTTATGATGCGTATTCTTGGTTGTCAATTTGACAGGATCTGGAGCCAATTAGCAGCCAGGTTAATGGCACACCTGTGAGGACTTTTCTTTCTCCGATTAAGGGAAGTGAGGAGACCCACCCTAAATACCCTAAATGTGGGCGCTGCTTCCGGTGGCAGCCCAGATAGAGGGCGATGGGGCACAGCGCTTTTTTTATGCCTCCGCCTTCTTGCCCTCGTGTGCTGCACAGCTCACTATGCCGGCAGCGAACTGCTGTCGCTAGTTTTGGCTGACGTTAAAACCCAGCTTCTTCAGCCTTCAAAAAGGGACTGAAGACTAGTGGCTTTCCCGAATCTTCCAGGCCTTCAGCATCCCCCTGGGACTGGTAAGGCATCTGGTACCTGGAAGGAGCAGCTACCGGGTAGGAAGCAGCCCCGCCCAGCATGCCGGGGATTGCTCTCCCGCTTACACTGTGCGATCAATCCATATAAAGCAACCTGACAGCCCCTTCGGGGCGCTCATCCTCCGTCATCAAGCTCCGTAGGATCCTGGCTAATGCAGTTTAGGCTCTGTACAGTCTGGCTCACATGCTCTACACTTTGAATTCTGTGGAATACCTCACCATTGTTTTCTTCATCTTTTGGGTCCTCCTCTGTAGCCCAGGCTGCCTGGAGCTCATCATGTATGTAGCCCAGGGTGGCTTTGAACTCATGCCGTAGCTGAGGATGACCTTGCACTCATGGTCCCCCCCCCCCCTTGCACAGAACCAGGATTTCAGGCCTGTGCGGCCTTGCCTGCGTTCCCCATGGTTTTCAGGAAAGGAAGGAAACCGCTTCTTAGCTGCCTTGAGGAAGGCACCCAGTTCCCTTTCACGCAGTACCTTGTCGATGAGTTCTTTTGCAGTGTCATTTGCTTGTGTCTCAGGGGTTAGTGGGCACTCCTCCATCACAAGCCTTGCACGCCTTTGTCCGCCTGCTGCTGAGTGCTTGGGGCTGCAGGGAGAACATGGCATGGTCAGAGGCATGGAAAGCCGCTGCTGTCCAGTTATGTCCAGAGGAAGCCTTGAGCGGCTGGAAAGTAAGGTCAAGGCTATCTATCTCGGTTATTTCATTCCCGGTGTTTATCTCAAAGTGCTACAGATGCACAGTGATTTCTCTTACCTTACATTTCCTTAGTTTAACCTTCCAGTGATTTAAATTCCTAATTTAAATAGACTGTTGTTGGACAGAAGCACAAGTAGGCACAGAAGCATGGCGGTTCTATTTAAATGCAGATAACTGTCTTTCCCCCTTTTCTTTACTGATCTCTAGCTTTTGCCAAGTTGTAGCCACTGCTAAGCCTATACAACACTAAAAGCAGGCAAGGTTGTTTATACACCGTTGATGGAATTTCTACTCGGGACATTAGCATTACTACAGTGTAAAAATGTCAAAAATGTAAAAAAGTGTGCTTAGTAATGCTTGGAATGGAAACATTTATATTCTAGTAAAGGCTGACGTCCATACACACTTGAGCGCCTGTGTGTGTTCGTAAATTGTGTGTATGCCTGTGAGTGTGTGTGTGTGTGTGTGTGTGCATATGTATGTATATGTGTGAGTGTGTGTGTGCCTCTTATAAACCAGACTGAAGGGGCCGTGGATATGGCTCAGTGGTCGAGTACCTGTCTAGAATGTAGTGCAGGCATTTGATCCCAGCACTTGGGAGGCAGAGGCAGGTGGATTTCTGAGTTCAAGGCCAGCCTGGTCTACAGAGTGAGTTCCAGGACAGCCAGGGCTACACAGAGAAACCCTGTCTCAAAAAACCAAAAATGTGCAAGATCTTGGATTTGATCTTTAGCAGTGAACAACAAAACCTCCAAAACATCTGCTCTCCTTCCCCTACCCCCCAGTACAGGCTTCAAACTTAATGTGCGGTAGAGAGTGGCTTTGTCTTTTGACCCTCCTGAATGCTGGGATGGCAGGTGTGTGAGCTATATCTGGCTTCTGCAGTACCAGAAAATGAGCCCAACGCTTCCCACATGCTAGGCAAGCCCTTGACCAACTGAGCCACACCCCCAGTCCACCATCTGAAAGTTTAAACGCTGGCACGCTCTCTCTCTCTCTCTCTCTCTCTCTCTCTCTCTCTCTCGTCTTCTCTACTTTTCCCATTTTCCTGTTCTCTCACCCCTTTTGCTCTTGTGATTTTCTTTAGCCTTTACATACTCAGATTGCTGTTCACCCATCACTGTGAAGAGGAAACACAATTTTGAGATAAAAATTGTATCATTTCATTGTGTGTATGAGTGTGTGTGTGTGTGTGTGTGTGTGTGTGTGTGTGTAGGGCACATGCTGCACAGTGTTGGGGCCGAGGGCAGCTCTGTGGAGCTGGATTCTTCCACCCTTTATGTGCTCTGGGACTGAAGTCAAGCTAAAGCTTGCAAGGCTGGTATTTACTGTATCTCCCAGCCGGAAGTCCCTAGGACAGTTTTAATAAAGATGAAGAATTGTGCAAAACTTGTATTAATTCAGGCAACATTATGGCTATTTTCACTCTTCTCTGGAGAGACCCAAAGCCTCTGTGCTGGTTTGAATGTGAATGACCCTCCTAGGCTAACATATTAGCAGGCTTCATCTTCAGCTGATTAACTAGGGAGGACTAGGAGGCGTGGCTTTGCGGGAGTAGGTGTGTCCCTGCCAGAGGGCTTTAAAGTTTCAAACCTAGGCAGGGTTTCTTTCTCTGCCTTCTTGAAGCTACTGCTCCAGCACTGTGCGTGACTGTATGCGGTCTGCCATGACGATAATTGTAAGCAACCCCCTAATTAAGTGTTATTTTTTTTAAAGAGTTGCCTTGGTCATATCTCTTCACAGCAATAGACCAGTAACTGAGACAACTGTCTTCTTGTGTGGTGCCATTGAGCTAGGTAATCATCCCCGAAGGGTGGACCTTAGGACCCCGTTTTGCTCATTAGAGCATAACTTCAATCCCAAGAATCCCACCCCCATCTTTTTTTTTTTTTTTTTTTTTGGTTTTTTGAGACAGGGTTTCTCTATGTAGCCCTGGCTGTCCTGGAACTCACTCTGTAGACCAGGCTGGCCCCGAACTCAGAAATCCGCCTGCCTCTGCCTCCCAAGTGCTGGGATTACAGGCGTGCACCACCAGTGCCCGGCCCACCCCCATCTTATTTAGAGAAGACGTTGCCAGTATTTATGAGAAGGTGGTGTGGCAGTTCCTTCTGCTGTGAAGGGTTAGGATGCAGGCTAGCTTCAGCTGCCACTCTTGACGAGGACACAGGTACCTGGAAGAACTCTGAGAGAGGCTGCCCAGACCTGGCCGGTTTGCTTAGGGTAACGCTGATCCTTACCGTCTGGTGGATTCTGTAGGAGGACACAGCACCCAGCTTTACTGGGCATTTCTGGGATCTGTCTCCCCTCCCCTTTGCTTGGCCACGCCCCTCTTGGTATTGATTTGCCTCCACAGAGTAAAGACAACGTTGTGGGTGGGGGTTGTTCTGGCTCTCTCTTTTTGAGCTAGAATCTTTCTATGTGGTCCCCAGCAGTGCTGAAGTTGAGGTCCCTGGGCCTCCGTCACCCTCCTGACTGCTGGGGTTACATGCATCGACTCCCATAAAATGTGCCTTGAATCAGTCGCCATTATCCTCCATCACTCTTCCAAATGTTCTTTTCTTTTAGTCTTAAACAACAACAAACAAACAACACCAAACCTGCGGGGTGGTGGTAGTACCAGCTTTATCCCAGAACTTGGGAGGTAAAGGCAGTCGGATCTCTGGGTTTGAGGCCAGTCTGATCTACAGAGAAAGTTCCAGGATAGCCAGGGCTACACAGAGAAACCCTGTCTCTAAAACAACAACAACATTAAAAAAAAAAAAAAGATGAAAGAAAGTCATCATTCTCAGCTGCCTCTGAGAGTGCAGTGCTTACCTTAGCTTCAGCCGGGACAGCACCGCCCTGTACAGGTGACTTGCTGGGAGGAGCCTCCGCTGCCCTGCAGGTTGTATGACTGGGTGAATGGCCCCAACCACGTAGCCCTTAAGGTAATAGTCTTCCACTTTGGCGACTATATCCAGGACTGAATTTATCTTGATGACATCTGGATTTGTTGAAGCTGAGATACCGAGAATGAAGAGAAAATTTCACATTGGTAATATTGAATTCTACCTTATTTCTATCAGTATGTGATAATATTAGTGAATAGGAGAGACAACCACGTGGCTTAATTTTGAGTAAGACACGTGCTATATATTTGTGTTATATATTTCCTACTTCAAGTGAGATTAACTGTGTTCAGGGTAGTGTGACTGTAGACTGAACCTGTTTTAGACAATAGCAAAGGTGACTAACCCAGCTGACACACAGTGTTGCCAATATGTCCAGAACCAGAACGCCTTACATGTTTGTTCCCCTTTCAACAGAAACGCATCAGTATGTAGGGTTTTTATTTAAGTGAGTGTATTGCCTTTAAAAGATATCAATGACATACATCAAAATGATAATTTAAAGAGCCGGTAGTCTTTATGACTAGGATGAGATGCATGATTTCTTTTTATAATTTTTAGCAGCATTAGTATTCTCTTTTTGTTTTTCAAGACAGGGTTTCTTTGTGTAGTTCTGGCTGTCCTGGAACTTGCTCTGTAAACCAGGCTGGCCTCAAACTCACAGAGATCTGACTGCCTCTGCCTCCCTGGTTCTGGGATTAAAGGAGTGCACCACCATGCCTGGAAGAGATGCATGATTTCTTAAAGATACAGTCTCTATAAGTTTAAAAACTAAAAAGTGGAGAAATTGTATTTCCTAGACAGAAATCAATCAAGAAAAGAACAGAACTAGATGTAGATGAAATTTAAAAGCAAAACTGCCATGTAATCGAAGCATCGCTGGCACATCTCGAAGCTAAGAACGTACTTGTGTTGACTAGAGGAGAAAAAGCAAAGCTGGTATGCACACATGCACACACGCGCGCGTGCACAAGCATGCACGCACACACACACACACACACATACACACACACACACACACACACACACGCAGCTGGAGAGCCTGTCTCCACAGCCCTAGAAGTATTCATTTAAATAGCTCTGTTCTCTGTAACACGTCTCATTTTATGGAGGAAAATAAGAATTATTATCCAGAAGGTGGGGCTGGAGAGATGGCTTGGTGGTTAAGAGCGCTGATAGCTCTTCCCAAGGTCCTGAGTTCAAATCCCAGCAACCACATGGTGGCTCACAACCATCCGTAAAGAGATCTGACACCCTCTTCTGGTGTGTCTGAAGACAGCTACAGTGTACTTACATATAAATAAATCTTTAGAAAAAAATATTATCCAGAAGGGGACCTGGAATTTCTTAGTAAGAAAACATGAAATTCATTCCAGGTAAGGGCTGGACTGGCTTTGCATGGGCTGGTGGAGTCCAGCGTGGATTTGTTGCTGATTGCCCGAGCACAGGAAGAAGGTTGAGAAGCAGATGGGGAAGAAGGGTCACAGGAAGTCCCCGCGCTCTCACGCTCTGCTCGCACTCGCACTCACACGATGGACCAGTTCCACGGCAGTGAGCACTCACCCAGCTTCTCAAGCGAAAAGGAGGCGCTCCACAGAGAGTCCTGCCAGCCAGCATGGCTCCGTTTTTTTCCGTTTGATTCCCTCTTGGATTTCAACTAATATCCTACATCTAAAATATTTTCTTCATCATAATGAATAGACATGAAAACAAAGAGGACAGTCCTGAACTTTGAAGAGGCATCTGGTCTCTGTGTAAACACCCAGCCCCGTCTGTCTGTGTGGCTGGCTCCCTTTCCCATCTGGCTTTGCTCTTGTTTAAAACATTTGGTCTACAAACCCTGACTTTTTAAAAGAAAGCAGCTGAGAACTATACAATAATGCGGAACCAATTCTTAGGGCCAGAGAATGAAATATAATGTAAACTTATCTTTGGAACTAGGTGACAGTTGTACATACTTTGAGAATTATGCCCAGCCAATGGCTCCCATGGCAGTGGGGAAGGAAGTGGAACCGTTAGCACTGCATGCTGAACCTCCAGTCCTCCTGCCAGCCTCCCTCCTGTGCACGTCACTTTGACATGACAGCTTGGAGGTGTGAACCCGTGGCTCTGTCTTACCACTAAGCCTTTGCTCCCTTCTCTGCCCCCAGCCCTGGGTCACTCCTCCCTTCCTCTGCTGTGCACACTGTACTGTGTCACACTTACTTGTTTTTAAGCTTGTCTGCGCTGTTCTGTGGGAACTCCCTGTGATGGTTTGTGTATGCTCAGCCCAGGGAGTAATACTATTAGATGTGGCCTTGTTGGAGTAGTAGGTGTGTCTCTGTGGTGTGGGCTTTAAGACCCTTATCCTGGCTGCCTGGAGTCAGTATTCTGCCTGGCAGCCTTCAGATGAAGATGTAGAACTCTCAGATCAGACCTGCCCGGATGCTGCCATGCTCCTGCCTTGGTGATAATGGACTGAACCTCTGAATCTGTAAGCCAGCCCCAATTAAATGTTGTTCCTCATGAGACTTGCATTGGTCATGGCATCTGTTCACAGCAGTGAAACCCTAACTAAGACACTCCCTAAGGGCACCTACTGTGACTTCCCTCAATGATGAGTCATGACTCAAGTGTAAGATGAAAAAAACCCATTTTTTTCCAGGTTGTTTTTGGTGTTTACTATATCAACAGGATGACAAACCAGGACAGGATTTGGTGAAGAACAACAGTGTGACTTTCGTCCAAAGGCTTTACTGAGCTGACCTTGCTTCTCTGGCTGGCTTGGTAGGAGTCACTATTAGGTATGTACATACATGCATGTGTGTGTATGTGTATATGTGTGTATACACATGCATATGTGCATGTTGGTGTGTATGTGCATGTGCAAGTATGTGTGTGCGTGTATGTGTGTGCATGCATGTTTATGGATGTGTGTGTGTGTGTGTGTGTGTGTGTAGACCAGGGATCTTGTTGTCAATCTCCACCTCAAATTAAAGGGTTTTTTTGTTGTTGTTGTTTTGTTTTTCTTTTGTTTTTGAGACAGGGTTTCTCTGTATAGCCCTGGCTGTCCTGGAACTCACTCTGTAGACCAGGCTGGCCTTGAACTCAGAAATCTGCCTGCCTCTGCCTCCCAAGTGCTGGGATTAAAGGCATGTGCCACCACTGCCTGGCTCAAATTAAAGTTCTGTGGAGAAGTTCTTTTCATGTCATTCCTCTATCTGAATATTTTCAGCGGTGTTGGTGTTGACGACTGTTCTCTCCGTGAGGAGGGCAGAGCAGGACACGCTCAGCAAGGACTTTATAGCTTCAGTCAAACAGTGGAGTAATTACACATTTCTGACAGGCCCAGCCTTTCAGGACAGGTCTTTGATTTGATGTCCTTATGCAGGGCAGTAATAGCAGAACTTTAGACACAGGACAGTAAGGGGGAGGTGGTGGCTGCTTCTGCTCCATTGCCAGCACAGGCAGTGCGCAGCAGCTGTGAGCTTTCCTGCTTGCCCAAGGTACTTGGGAAGAAGGAACACATGGTGTTTATGGCCTTGTGGGTGTGGCTGGTTACTAGTAAACTAATGCTGCATGATCTGTGAAAGCCTTACTATATCTTTGTTTTGTTTTTTTGTTTTGTTTTGTTTTTGTTTTTCGAGAGAGGGTTTCTCTGTGTAGCCTTGGCTGTCCTGGAACTTACTCTGTAGACCAGGCTGGTCTTGAACTCAGAAATCTGCCTGCCTCGCCTTGCTATATCTTACAGGGCTATTGTGATAAAGCAATCTGTAATTGTTTTGAAAATTTATACGAACACTAAGGGAAATTTATTGCTACAACTAAAACCTGTTGAGGGTTGGACAACTGTGTCTCTTCTCAATGCTTTCCATACTCCGCTGCTAAAAAGCTTCAAAGATGAACCTGTAAATGCCAGTCGGTGGACATGGTAGCTCATGCTTGTCATCCCTTCCTTTGGAAGGCTGACACAGGAAGGTTACCACAAGTTCTGAGGCTGCCTGTGCTACATAAATGAGTTTCAAGCTAGGCAGGACTATAGCATAAGGCCTTAAAAATTACTACAGAAGATACAAAGCCACACTCCACCACAGAGCCGAGCAGTTGTTAGACGCTGAAAGTTTGGTCCTGACGACATAATGCTGTGAGATCTACATATTTCATTTCTGCCAACTTACCTCTGAGGACTGGTTTGTTATCTTTATTTTTAAAAGATTTATTTATTTATTATATGCAAGTACACTGTAGCTGTCTTTAGACACCCCAGACGAGGGTATTAGATCTCATTATCTCATTACAGGTGAGCCACCATGTTGTGGCTGGGATTTGAACTCTGGACCTTTGGAAGACCAGTCAGTGCTCTTAACCACTGAGCCATCTCTCCAGCCCTAAAATTTGTGAATTCAGCCAAACCATGATCTCAACCTTTCTGATGCATCAGTCCTTTACTACAGTTCCCCATTCTGTGGTGAACCCAACCATAAAATTATTTTCATTGCTACATCATACTTGTAATTTTGCTACTGTTGTGAATAGTAATGCAAATATCGGGTTCCCAGGATATCTGCCGTGTGACCCCTGTGAAAGGACAGAGACCCACAGGTTGAAAATCACTGGTTTAGATTATGATAGACTGATAAGTATATTAACATGCGGCTGTTAAGAGGATTATGAGTTTTAAGAAATCAAGAAACGGGCTACGATGTAAATAACATCTCAACTGATGTTTATTATGAAACTGGGACTGCTGAAGTCGCTCAGCATTGTCAAATGACATAACATAATGGCAGTTCTTCTTTTTCTTTTCTTTCCTGTATTTTGAGGCAGGGTCTTAGGAGCCCAGGCTGGCCTTGAGTGTGGGGCCAGTTCTCCTGCACCAGGCTCCTGGGTGCTGGCGTTAGAGGCTTGTGCTAACTGGCTCGGCACTGGACACACGACAACAGACTCATGCACCTCGGCAGCTTGTGACCCGCCTCCGTCTGCTTTCTCTTTCATGTCCAGAAGCTCCACTCTGCTTTCTGTGCTGCCTCTCTCAGGCCACAGGCACCCTGGCCTCAGCCACCCTGGCTTTCAGCCTTGTTTGCTCTATCTCCATCCATATTCCCATCCGCTCTTTCAACTGTTCTCTGGAGGGTGGGTATAACATATACGGGGAAACAAGCACAGAACACACTTCAGACTACCAACTCAGGCAATGATTATTTAATGACAAAGCGAGGAAGTGGCCTGCCCTCCTGAGACCTCCCATTCCACCATTCCCAATCTTGGTTCCCTCTCTCACCATACCGAGCCTGACTGTCCAGGACTCACGCCTTGCTCTTCCTTTAGTGCGAGCATAGCCCTGACCTCTACAGTTCAGCGCCAAGCAAAAACTGTGCTAGAGGAGCAGCCTGCCCCTGCGCAGGCGAACGGATGGGCGTCCCGAGCCTTCCGACATGGGATTGCAGTGGCGACGCAGTGTCTCACTCTACACTGTGGAGTGTGGGGCTCGCCCGTGAGCAGTTAGAGTTGAGCTCTCGATGCACTGCCAGAGTGCTCAGCAAAGGACGGCTATGGACTCTCGCTGTGTGTCCCTTTCAGCCGCTCTAGCATAGTGTGTGGAGCTGATCAGGCGTGATTGCGGCCCACGGCCCAGAAAGCCTACCATGTTTAGAGCTTGGCCCTTTACAGAAACCATCAGTGGCTGTCTGTAGTCCAGTGGCCACTCGTGCCTGTGGATTGGGAATTCCCCATTGCTTGGCTTGGACAGACTTGAGCACCACGTGGTGTATGTTGGCACCGGGCATATCTTCAGTTAAGTAGAAAATGTCAATTGTCTTTCAAATGATTATAACAGTATACTGACACCTGATATTGACAACCTTTCAAAATTTTAGCTCTTCTGGGTGTTTCGTAGTAGTGGTTTTAATGTGCATGTTCTTGATCACCGACGACTGGAATACAGTTTCACATGTCTTCTGGCCACTTGGATTTCTGATTTGTCAGTCCAGATCCTTGTCTATTCTTTCGTTGAGCTGTCTTTTCCTTACTGTCTTGTGGTGGTGGTTTAAGTGTTCGGGACAGAAGCCTTACTGACTGTCGCTCATCCTTTACATCTTGGATGAGGTGGTACTTCTCCAGAGCCTCCTGCAGCTGCCCACTCAGGTCCATGGCGTCTGCAGTCCCGGGCCGCATCACAGGGCATAGTGTGAAAGAGCACTGTAGTTGCACATTTCCTCCCCAGTTCCTGCACAGGAGTTCTTGCAGAGTTAGTCTGCTCACATGCACAGAACATGAATTTTAGAGTGTACACAGAGGTACTAAGAGCGTGTTCTTCCCTTGATACAAGCGCACAGGCAGGGAAAGAGCCACGGGGATGATGCAGAAAGCAAGCAGGAATGTATACACATTGTCTGTCTTCTTGGTTTGTTTTTGCGTCAGGGCCTCGTGTAGCACATGTTGGCCTCAAACTGGCTGTGCAGACAAGAAGAGCTTTGAACGTCTGATCGATCCTTCTGCCTGCACTTGCACAGTGCTGGGATTACAGGCCTGTGTCTTCATACTTTGCTTTATGCAGTGCAGAGGACTGAGCCCAAGGCTCCATGCACACGAGGCACACACTACCAACCGACACGCACACGAGGCGCACACTACCAACCGACACGCACAGGAGGCGCACACTACCAACCGACATGCACACGAGACGCACACTACACTACCAACCGACACGCACACGAGGCGCACACTACACTACCAACCGACACGCACACGAGGCGCACACTACCAACCGACACGCACATGAGGCGCACACTACCAACCGACACGCACGCGAGGCACACACTACACTACCAACTGACACGCACGCGAGGCGCACACTACACTACCAACCAAGCTACATTCCCAGCTCTTGACGGTTTTAAATGCGGGTCAGCTGTATGCTATTATTAGAGGTCCCTTCCTCTCCAGACTCAGAATGGAATTCTTTTCCACAATAGTCTGTGTTTGTGAGATCTGTTATTTTTCTCAGGTGGACTGTGTCACCATTTCAAACATAATGGAACACCTTATATAGTTTAGTAACAGAAAGAATAGAGATTATATCAATGCTGAGGAGGATCCAGTCAATTTCATTACTAGTAGTTATTTCCCCCACACCCCCACCAGTAGCACTTTAACATGTAAAAATCCTTTGATTGGCAGGGGGCGTGTCCTGGAGTTTATTAGATTGATATAGTTATACAAAATGCAACTTGACTTTTATTTCCCTTTACCTCTGTCTCCTCCCCCCTCTTATTTATTTCTGACAGATCTTGCTGTGTAGCTCAGGCTGGCCTCAGACTTACAATCTTCCTGTTGTAGACTTCTAAGGCCTGGGATTGTAGGGATACACTATCATACCTAGATTTTTTTTAAACATCTCTATTTCTGACCATATATTGACTCTTGTTGACTTTCAGTACATTCTCTGTACATTCCTATTTTCTTGAATGTTCTCTAACACTTTACATAACTGACTCCTTCTGTATTAAACCTGTGCTCTTGGCTTGCTGGTGTTACTTGAGTTACTTTCTTTACAGCTGTGCCCCAGATCAGGCCACCACACTTTGGCTGGCTACACACTTCCTCTTTTGAAGACTGTATCTCACTTGTCCCTCAGATCACCACATCTAGTTAGGAATACAAAGAGGAGTAGGAACCGTGTTTAATGAAGAAAAGGGATGAGGCTCACCCCAGCCTTGGAAATAGAGGTGCTCACAGAGGGGCAGTAGCAGCTGGCTTTAGTGAACACTGCCCTCGTGGGCAATCGCATGTCATTTCCTTTAATATCTAAAACAGCTGTCAGATGTAAGCAGCATTGGAATCCCTATTTGCAGTCCAGGGATCTGGACAGCAGCTTAAAAGGAGTTGTGACCCAGGGACTCATGGCCCAAGACTAGAGCACTGTTCTCCAACTGTGGGTTCCAACCCCTTTGTGAAGGTCGCATATCAGATATCCTGCATATCAGATATTTACATTATAATTCATAGCAGTAGCAAAATTACAGTCATGAAGTAGCACTGAAAATGATTTTATGGTTGGGGGAGGTCTTTACAGCATAAAGGACGTGTATTGAAGGGTCCCAGGGTTAAGAAGGTTGAGAACTGGTGGACTAGAGTCTTGTGTGCCTAATCATTATGCTATCTTTTTTTTTTTTTTGGTTGTTGTTGAGATGTAAGGAATGAATGGAAGGCACCCCTCCCCAAACCGACAAAACAAAAAACCCAAACTAAACACAAACAAACAACAACAAAGAAGCCACTGCAGGCAGAGGGCGGGGGAAAGTGGAGAGAAGAAAGGCGTGGCTACAGCGTGGTAACAAGAATGTGGAGGAGAGGAGAGATGGGGAGTTAAAGTCTTTGTTTTCTGGTTGGATCTGGTGTGTGCAGGCATGTGTGTGTGTGTGTGTGTGTGTGTGTGTGAGTGTGTGTGTGTGCATGCGCGTGCACGAGTGCATGTGCTCGTGTGTGTATATCATGTGGAGGGCAGAGGCTGACGCTGGTCATCGGCCACAATCACTTTGAACCTTAGGTTTTGAGGCAGGCTGGCTCCTTGTTGTATCCTGCCCTCAGGCTGGTGAGGCTGGCTGGCTGGTGCTCTGCAGACATCTGCCTACCCGTGTCTCTGGGGCAGGGGCCACTCCACACACCTGGGTTTTATGTGGGACTCGGTCCTCATGCTCGGACAGCAAGCATTTGCCACTTCCTCACGCCCGGCTGGATGTTTGGTGAGAGGGTGGGAAGAGGGTATTAACGAGAGTGTGCGCCCATAAGGGAGGGGCCACTCTGAACCACTGGGCACTGAATGAGAACTGTATTTCATTCTGCTACTGTATATGCTGTGGTGGTTTGCAGATGCTTGGCCTGGGGAGTGGCACTATTTGAAGGTGTGGCCCTGTTAGAGCCAGTGTGTCACTGTGGGTGTGGGCTTTAAGACCCTCATCCTAGCTGCCTGGAAGCCAGTCTTCTCCTGTCTGCCTTCGGATGAAGATGTAGAACTCGCAGCTCCTCCTGCACCATGCCTGCCTGGACGCTGCCATGCTGCTGCCTTGATGATAATGGACTGAACCTCTGAGCCTATAAGCCAGCCCCAATGAAATGTTGCCCTTTGTAAGACTTGCCTTGGTTATGGTGTCTGTTCACAATGGTTAAACCCTGACACATCTGTTACCACGGCAACAGTACAACAGACTTGCGATGCAATGGCTGGGGAAGGGGAGAACTGAGTGGGAGACAACTGTTCCAGATAAACTGTAACACAACACAGGGGCTTGGAAGGCCCCCCTCCTGAAACTTTATTCTCTGTCCCATGGCTTCTGAGAAAAAACAAGAAAACAAACAAACAACACACACACACACACACACACACACACACACACACACAAACCACAAACTGAGGACAGTAAGAGACAGGCTCATTGTGAACACACACAGCTGTTGTCACCAGGCCATCTTCTCCCCCCCCCCCCCAGGGTTTCTCGCTGTGTGGTGGTCTGGCAGCTAGGGGCAGCCACTATTCAGTTCTCTTCCCAGTGATTCCAGGAAGGATGGCCAGTGCCAAGTGGAAGGCTGGCATGCGGTAGCCCACCCACACCTACTATCATAGCGCTGCAGTGGCAGGCAGGTGGCTGTCAAAGGCTGGGGGAGAGAGGCAGGCTGAGGCCTGGAGGAGGGGGCGGAGCTGGGCTGGCACAGAGTCCTGGCTTCTGAAGCAAAGGCAAAGGCAAGACCAAAACAAATGGTTGAACAAAAACCCCAAACAAGAACATGTGGGAGAACTAGGAAGAGACAGGCCCAGAGACCAGGCGCCTGTACCAAATAGGAAGCAGATGCTGCCTAAAGACGTGCGCATGCGCACATCAAACCCATGCCTGTGCTGTACGGAGAAACTACCCTTTCGCAGCAACATCTAGAGTGGAAGGTGGAAATTATGCTCCCTTCATGGAGAAAAAGGTTTCTGATAAAACCAAAATGACTGTTGAAAAACGCTGTGTATCTTCTTGATTCAAAGGTAATCACAGCATAGAAATTTGTTGGCGGTGCTAATGTTTGAAATGGCACAAATCAGAAAAATGTCAACTCCTTGAAGTCTTTCCTATACTCCTAAGGTGAGCTGTGCGTTAGAATCCTAAGGTGCAGACGGGCATGGTTCTGGCTCACAGCCCCGCGAATACATACGAAAGGCACGCTTTACACCTATGTGCTGCCGCCCAGTCCAGTCTGCGTTGCCAAGGCTGAGACCCCACTGTAGAAGCACCCTGTCACAAGGATTTTTCTTGAATGACTTTTTAAAAAGGCATATGAAAATTCATGTCTATTTCGCTACTTTTCCACCAGCATTAACTCAATCCACTTTAAACTCACACAACAAAGAAGAACATTGAAAATATTAACTTTTCTACTTTGGCAGCCTCGTCCTTACTTGGATTCTTCGATCAAAATAGTGGTGACTATGTTCGAAACACAGGTAGAGATCTCCTGTGCCTCTGAATTTTGCTTGCTGGCCAGCTCAATTTTTAACAAAGAAAAATGGGCTGCTCTTGCTTCGAGCACAAAGATGCACTGTTTGCAGAGGGGAAGGGTGGCTGTGGTGGTGGAGAGGAAAAGACAGTCTCTAGTTGGATGCATAGTACAGTTTTCTATTAACTAATGGAATGTATAATCAAAGAATTAAAATTGGAACTTAGTACTGGTATTTGAAAAACTCAGCAAGCAAATTTCTCTAAATTTCATTTCTTTGTCTCTCTTTTTTTAGCACATCGTAATTAAAGACGCAGTTTGTTTGAACACTGTTCTGTCCGGTGCCTCAGGACTCTGAGGCAGCATTCAGAGTTCCCACGAGAGGAGGGCCGCACAGCTTGGGTCACGAGGAGGCACCTCAGCCCCTTCCCGGAGCTGCTATCTGGGCTTGTTTGTTTGTGTTTCCAAGTTTTTGGAACAGAGTTTGCCTGTTAGGGATGGAGCACCCAGCAGAGGGAGTGCCTTTCAGGAGGCTACTTTTCCCCATTAAAACAAACACAAAAACAACTCATTTTTTTCAGCCTTTAGTTTTGTCAAACCTATCACATGAGCAACACAAAATTCAGCACACTGGCCACCTCAGAACTGCCCTGGCGGAAGTTTCCACAGCGGCATAGCGAGCAGCACTGCCCATAGCCCCTCAGTCGTTTCAAACCTTTCCAAAACACAAGCTGTCATTAAGGCTCCAGCAATTTGGCCTAGAAATCGAACATTTGTACCATTTGCTTTAAAAATGAGAGGAACATTTCCAAGTAGTTTTCTTAATTTTGTATAGTACATATAAGCCATCATGAAAAAAAAAAAACACACAAAACAAAACAAAACAAAAAAACAACCCAAAATCTTCCCAAATATAATTAAGAAACAAAGCGTCATTGTTAGATGGCCATTTCCCTATGGAGAAGAGCTTAAGAATCCACAGGTCCACACTTCAGAAAATTAGCATTCTCTTATTTTGGAAACAGATAATAACTACAATAGAAATAAGGAGTACCTTGTAAAGTAAAATCCAGCAGTGCATATTCATAAGCAAATTCTGTCTTTGTTTCCACTTGCGGTCTCTTCAGGGTAGAAAATATTTTTCCAGGGCTGCTTTCATCGGGGTCTTCCAGCTTCCTCAGTCCGCACCCCATGGCAAAGTCTGCAGGGAGTTAAGACTGCAGGGAAGAGCCGAGGAGCAAGGGCAGTCAATTTTGCTGTTTATTAAGCTGCAAAAACAAAGTTACAGACTTAACTGCTTTGATTTGGTTTTCAGCGAAATGATAGATAGCCAGAGAGAAAGCGGCGGTCCAGGGCGAGGAGCTGGGGAGCGGGGACGTTATCCATTCTTCTGTACGGTCACCGAGCCCATGCTTCAGCTCCGGGAGGGAGGCTGCGCTCACGCTTTGAGGAACTGGAAGGCTGCGGCAACTTAGTGGAGAATTTCCATGCCACGTCAATTTACAGCCGGCCAGCCCCCTACCAGAGTTCTGCCGCTCAGGGCACCGACGGGCTTTGTCTCACCCAGTTGGCTGAGTGGAAAAGAAGTGTCCAGGAACGGAATTAACGGCAAAAGTGCGACTCTGGTGTGATAATCTACCGATAGGAGATAAAGTCAGTCAAAGCGGCGATTCTTTCTGTTTTCTCTGGTTAGTCCTGCGTTTCCTCTCTTCCCTGCTTCTACCAAGGAAGCAGAAGGGAGGGGGAGAGCCCAGAGGGAGGGAGGGAGGGAAGAGGAAGAGAGGAAAGGACCGAGGGAGGGGGAAGAGGGGGGGGAGAGAAGAGGGGAGAGAGACAGAGAGAGAGACAGAGAAAGACAGACAGAGACAGACAGAGACAGACAGACAGCGACAGAGAGAGACAGAGTCATACAGAGAGAGACAGAGAGACAGAGAGAGACATGGAGATGGAGAGAGAATCCTAGAAAAGCAGTTCAGTCCTGGGTGGAACTTTTGAAAACCTCTTTCCACAGGGCATTTCTTTTTGCTAGAAAAATGTTCTGATTAAAACCACCAAGTTAAAAAAAAAAGCACACACACACAAAAAAAACCGTAGACATTTCATAAACACTTGGGGAAGAAGGAGTGAATGTGGTCAAGGTACACTGAGTAAATGTATAGAAGTGTCGCCATGATTTTAGTTTTTCTTTTATTTTGTTCATTAGCATGCACTAATGAAAAAAGAAACAGAAGGAAAAACATCATACGTAACTGCAAAGAAGAGATAGTTACAGGAGGAATTCGTTCCCCCAGCATTCTTGTTCATTAATTTATGTATGTGTGTGCATGTGTGTGGTGCAGGGATCCTGGGGTGGCTGCCAGGAGAGGGGTGTCAGATCCTTTGGACCTGGGGCAACAAGTGGTTATAAACTTCCATGTGAGTGCTGGGACCACACCTCAGAAGCAGCCAGTGCCCTCAGGTTAGGCCAGCTCCTCGCAGGTCCAGGGCCCACGATTTAAAACACCCCTAGGAGAGGACTCATTAGTGCCTGACCACAGCTCTATTGGTCTCAAAATAGCCTTAGTTAAAAAAAAAAAAAAAAAAAAAGGCAAATGTAGATAACGGGATTCATTTAATCT